>JAVQJF010022192.1:0-11758 GCA_036023855.1 Gadopsis marmoratus | reverse complement strand
TTTTAGTTTTATCTGAGGAAGAGTGATTTCTTGTCAAACTGTTTGAATGGTAAATGGATTCTTTCTTATATAGCGCTTTTCAACCGAAACGGTTCCCAAAGCGCTGTACCAGTAATCTAAGTTTGAACAGTAGTCTAATTCACCCAACAGGGAACAGCTCTGATTTCGAGTGAAGAGTTTAAAGTGATGGCAGGGAGGAAACTGACCATCTCCAGGTAGAGTTTTGCGGGTTTAATGTGCCGTTGCATAATATTTTGGGGTGAGAGATGGTGACTGGACATTTGAATTTATTTTCTGAGCTTTGAATCAGTTTGACAGGATAGTTTTTCAGAGGAGAACCGAGGGCCTTGCTGAACTACTGCAGACTACACCAGTGAATTCAGCGTTACAATGGGCAAGTCCTGACTCTCAACAAAAGCTAGAAACTCCTCACTGTTCCAGTAGACCCCACAATGTCTGTTTCTCATATTCTCTTCCTCTGTGCTTCAGAACAGGTTCGTCTTGATGGTGGGATTGGGTTTTCTGTGGAAGGAGGACAGGACTCCGGCAAAGGGCCCGGTCATACTGTCCGCCGGCTGCCAGGCCTTCAGAATCTCCTGAGTCTGGACAGCGGGCTGGGCCACGGCTGGGTTGGAGGGCCCCAGGCTGGACCAGCTGGGTGGCTTCAGGCCCTGGAGAACCGGGGAGCTAGAGGTGTTAGCGTAGACGCTGTTGGCAGGGGCCGGGCTGGGGCTCAGGCTGGCAGGGCTGCCCAAGTTTCCATTGGCTGAGCCCGGCAGGGACGCTGTGCTGTCAGGTGTGGGGCTGCAGGTGGATTCTTTGGACTCATCATCATCGGATGAAGATCTTGGCTCGCCGCTCTTCTTCCCTCCAGAGCTGCTGCTGCTGTTGCTGCCCGAGGTGCCACCAGAGCTGTTGGTTTTGGCGTTGGCTGCACGCTCCTGCTTACGAAACTTGGCACGCCTGTTCTGAAACCACACCTGTCAAACACAGATAGAGGTAAAATAAATATCGGATTAAAGACACCGCATGGGGATAGATAAATGGATGCAGTCATAATTTAAAAAGTCAGACAAAGTGGTCCCAAAGTAACATTACAAGACAATTGTAGGCTAAGATTTCTTTTTTTGCAGAAGCTGTGTTTGGTGTTTTGAGGTACTATAAGAAAGCAAATTGCAGACAGCTCCTCTCACCTGTACCCGGGCCTCGGTCAGGTCTATCTTCAGCGCCAGCTCCTCTCGGGTGTAGATGTCTGGATAGTGTGTCTCGGCAAAGACTCGCTCCAGCTCCTTCAGCTGGGAGCTGGTGAAGGTGGTCCTGATGCGCCGCTGCTTCCTCTTCTCGTTCAGGCCGGAGGGGTCCGAGAAAAACTTGTAAGGGACTGAGAGAAGACAAATCATATCTGTTTAGTGATTTAAAAGCAAAGTCTAAAATGGAGTGACTGACGCTTTAAAACAGCAGAGGCCACCTGGAGAACAGATGGTAAGGCCCTGAAGCTGGTTTACCTGGTTGCATTTTTTAAAATAAAACTTATTTTAAACGACGTTATTCGGGAGATATTTTACAGTTAGGTAAACGACAGAAGTTACGGGATGAATTGATTTATAAACTGATCGCATTGTGCTCGGAGCCAAACCCCAAATATGACCAATCCAAAACCGACAATATGCTGAAGGCCACATTTATAACAAAAGGAAATATCCAGGCATCAGTCGGCTGTAGTCTATTCACAAAGCTGCTAAACTCATGCGGTTTAAATTTAAATTTTAATTAACATATAAAAAAATTTTGTTTAATCATTTTTCACCCTCGTCGTCCTTCGTTAATGCCAATTATGCCAATTGATTATAAGGTTAAAATTAATAAAGAAGTGTATTCAGCGAATTTATATAATGTTTTATAAGAAAGGTTCAGCCAGTCAGTGTCAGTGTTTGCAACTAATATTGTTTTTGGCTTATAGGAATGTCATAAGAAAACGGAAAAAACAAAAATATCGAGTTTACGATTTCAGACTAGGACACAATTATTATGGTGACAGCGAACAAAGAATTACACACCCAAACACTTCGGTGGGCCTATACGGCCAACAGGTGCGTGTGTGTGTGATTCTGAGGTTGACGATGTATTATTATTATTATTATTATTATTATTCTGAGGTTGACGATGTATTATTATTATTATTATTATTATTATTATTCTGAGGTTGACGATGTATTATTATTATTATCATTATAATTATAAGCCTATATAACAGTCCTGCGATTTATTATAGATTGACGCATGAATGTATATCTAGGTTTTAGAAATGAAATGTTTCACCTGTAAAATTCTCTTAGCTTTTCAACGTTATCATTAAAAGATTTACTAACATTAAAATGTAAATTATTACACCGATATAACATGCAAATGTCTCCCTGCCTAAATAATTTTTTTTCCAGTGATTTAATGCTAAATCAGGATTGAAGGCAAAGGTAAAAGACCTTTAGGGCTTAAACTGTGTAGGTGGTTCGATCATCTATAACGAAGAGTTGACAATTAAATATTTATTTTCCCCCTGGTGTTTTCATTTGATTTGATTTGATAGGAAGCTGTTTCGTTGCCCAAGCCAGAGGAAACGATGGAGACGATTAAATATATAATATTTAATATAATAATATAATCTTTTCTTTCCTCAAAAAAAAAAGACGAACCCAATGACGAAGCATTCGCGCATCCTGTAACTTTTATTTGGATATTTGCAGACCTTCGGCAGAATAAAGCAGAGGCTCCTGTACCTGACGAGTAGGGTGTGGGCTGGTGCTCCCGCAGGGCTCCCAGGGTGCAGCTGGCCGTGCTGAGCGGAGTGCAGCCCGGGTTGGAGAAGGGTCCGCTCCGGATCGGGTTGTACTGGAAGGAGCTGGCCTGGCTGCAAGAGCTGAAGTCCGCGTAGGCCGACGCTTCCATGGCCGCCATGCAGGAGTCATAGGAGTTCAGGTAGGAGTAATCCATCTTATACATGGAGATCAGCCGGTGCAAACACCGGGCCACAGGACAACAACCGACGGGGTGAATTCTGAGCAGAGAGGGTTCGGGGTGGGTCTTCAGCCCGCCGTTTGTTTAATTTTATTTAGGAGATAGAGTGAGTATTGTTCACAGCAGTCAAAGAGCTGGTCTGCCTCTCCAGTATCTCCAAGGACGGCCGGTTCGCCTCTCCAGACCTCCTGTCAGCTTTATGTCACTGTCGCGTCTTTCTTGGTAAATAATCCAGAGCTGGTCGCTTCCCTCTCGCCCTCCTCACTCCCTCCCGGGTTCTCTCGCTCTGTGCGTCGCTGCAGCTTCTTCCTGCCCCGGACTGCAGCTCGCTCTGCTCTCGCGCTCCGTTTGACAGCGCGGTGCGGCTCGCGCGGTGTTTATTATAAACTTGGCAGCGCGCGAGACAATAGCGAGGCGGTGGTCTAGTTTCCATGACAATGCCACCAGTGAGTGAGCGTGGACACGGACGCCCCCCCCCCCCTCGCCCCTCCCACCGCCCACTGCACCGCCCACGCGCTCCAGAGCATCGCGAGCTCGCAGGTGTCAGCGGAGTTAAATCACGAGTCTAAAAACCAGCGTCGTCTTCATTTAAAACGGATGCCTTGTGGAATGCTTCCTTTGTCGGACATTCCTGATTCTCGTGAGTCAAGTCTTCCCTCTCAGCCCCAATATCACCACATCTCCGTAGAGATATACATTCTGATTCCAACCAGCTCTCCGTGTAGACGCTTGGCACAGCACGTGCTTATGGTGCTATATTTTCTATGATTCAGGCCAATGAGCCAAGAAAGTAGTCCGGCCCAACAGCCTCTAAAACTGCTGATAAACCACGTCCGGTTTGTTAGGTAGGCTAGTGTATTTGTGGCATTTTAATTAGCCTCTCTTTGTGTTCGGGAGGAGGACATGGGGCTGATTGGGTTTGAACTCCAGAATATGAATGTAGCGTTATGTAAAACATCTCTAGGTAGGCCTATAGACTGTATAAGCCTGTAGAGATTTAAAAATGAATTTAAAGGAGCAATGTTCACAGGGAATCGCTCGGTTTGGGGGTTGAAATGTGTCCGATGTTGGACGCATTTGCAAAGCAGAATCAGGATAGGCTGATGTCTGGTTATTTTTCCGATATTACATAGGCCTACAATTAGTTTAAAATCAGTATAATTAATCCCGTAACGTGTGACTAAAATGCAGCTGATGAGCGGGCGGTTAAGCCCCAAATATCCGGTCGATGTTGTTCCACTGGCCCTCAAACTGCAGCTCGGCCACAGAAGTCTTTATGTGGGGGGACACGTCCAGACCTGACGGTGATTGCTGAGATTAAAAGCTCTGATTTGATTCCGATCACTTTTACGGAGATGTCACCAGAGTGCGCGTCAGTGTGATGATGTATAGGCCGGGAGACGGAGACGGGCTCACCGTAAACGCGTTGACGCTCCATAAATTGGTTTAAGTTTATTGTTCGGTGTCATACAATGTGATAAGTCATATCCCACACGGCCCCCCATCTCCAACACACACACACACACACACACACACACACACACACACACACACTGAGGGCTTGGAACCGGCAGGCAGGGCGCGCGCTCGCTCCGTGCAGTTCCCAAATCTGGTGCGATGTAAAAAAAAAAACCACGACGGGCTGCGCGCGCTGCATTTCAGGCTCCGGTCGGGAAACGAAACGGGCGTTTTATTGGTGGATAAAATGTCCCCAAATAATACAAACCACAAACCAAAGCAGCGTGCACGCGAGGGGCGAGCTGGGCCGCCGCTTGTTGCTCAAAGCGCGCGCTCTTCTCTCTGCCGGACCGGAGGCCGCGTGGCGACGCTGCGGCGTTAACCCCGCAAACGCGCGCGCGCGCGCGTGCGTGCGTGCGTGCCTTTGCCGCGCTGCATGGCCAC
This sequence comes from Gadopsis marmoratus, assembly GCA_036023855.1. Lineage (NCBI taxonomy): Eukaryota > Metazoa > Chordata > Actinopteri > Centrarchiformes > Percichthyidae > Gadopsis > Gadopsis marmoratus. Next base: position 6,844 of record JAVQJF010022192.1, on the reverse strand, counting down.
GCGCTTAACACTACAAATGCGTGTTAACGGCGAGGTTTGTTCAAAGCGTTTTATTGCTCGATGTTCGGGACGCGGGGCTGCAGTTGTTGCACTTCCGGTTCAACGCGTTCTGTCGCTCCTTCCGTCGCGAGTCCCGAGGGGACAAAACGCAAGTCTTCCCTCTGGATGTAAAGAGAAGTCAATCCATAAATACGTCGTTATAATCGCAGGCTAATAATTTATGCGACACATGTCCCCGACTTTCACGCGCCAGAGGTGTCTCGTCTGCAGAGGCGCTGTGGTTCTGTGCACGCGCCTCCCCTGAGAGCTCCCGCACTGACAACTCAGCTGCTTCCGCTGTAATGGCATTATGTGCTTTATAGTTGCTATATCATCACAGTGTCGATGCTTCAGGCCCAGGAAAGCAGGCTTCATAGATGCTCCACGGTGTGAAATACTATAAGTACAGGTCACGTATTGCCACAGACTCGACTCACCAGAGCAGGTCGCGTTGTTTATTGTCGTGCAACTTAAAAGACGCCCAAAATAACCGCCGCAGCAGTGACGTGCACCATTAGCTCGCAAACAAACAAAACACAATCACAGCATACGTGTTCCACAAATGAGCCACCGAGACCAGTGTGTGTTTTACAGCAGCCTCAAGCTGGCGACCAGCTCCAGTCCCAGCGCCGTCTGGTGGGTTCAGAGGTGAGTTTACCGAGAAACTTAAACTGTTTCAAAGTTAAACTCTCCAGCCCGTTTCTGTCGCCCCCCAAAAAGGAAAAGAGCAGCCAGCAGCGACCCTAGCGTCTAAAAGCATTGAACTTTAATCCCTTCAAAGAGGGCAGCGGTCTCTTCCAGGCCACTAATCCGCCCTATAGTGCTCCAGCGCAGGGGGAGACCTCTCCTCTGCGGAGGCTTTCACTTTCCACTTTTACATTCATGGGGCGATTTGACGGAAACAGTAACGGGGATCTTTGGCATTCATGACGTCTGAGTCAACAGTGGGGGGACACAATGGTCCCCTAGAGGCTCCTGAGGGCCCCTGAGAGAGGAACCCCCGACTATAGGGATTATGGGCCCATGGAGGACTGTGTTACCGCTGTCCGTTTCTAATCGGACTTCTGATTGAGTTGACATTAAAGGGTCGTCTCATTTTTTTTCAGTGATCATTTTGTGCCATTGATTACTGTATATTATCTATACCAATATGATGCAATAACAAAGCACCAGGTTAGGAGACAAAAACTGTAAAATTGAGGGAATAAGACCATTAAGCAATTTAGATATATTATTATCCCATATCATCGAATAATGGAGGACAATATACGGGCCTACCACACCAGATATAAGAATAATTAAGACAATCCATATTGAGGATGAGATCACTTTTATATTTAACTCCATATAATCGTATTTGTGTTTTGTCGTTATGTTTCTCTTGATTAATGAATTTAGGCCAAACGTCAGTCTGCGCAGTTAAATGACCCTGGTGCATCATAAATAAACTATATCTGCGCTGTTATCGCAGAATATATTATTGCGGTGGGGGGGGGGGCTTCTATTCAGACCCCATTAATTGTCCTGTCTGCCCGGGCTTATTTCAAAAACGACAGGGCCATGATCTGTAGAGAAATCCTAATTAAGTTCCCCACATTTGTTCCCGCTCTGCTCCCGTCTTTCCCGCAGCCACTGTAACTGTTGTTGGTGGTCTAACACCCCAAAGAGATCTGCGGGGCTGCATGCGGATCAAGCAGTACGGTGACCTGTGTCAGGGTGGTGGTGGTGGTGGAGGAGAGACTGGTCTCTGTGATGGATGGCTGCATGGTCCTGATGGAGAGATGGAGTGCATGGATATAGACAGGGGATAAGGGATGAGTAAAGGATGGGGCAGGGGCGACACTATGGCTTGAAGAAAAGCCACGCGGGAGGCCACAGCCCGGGATCTGTCCCGCGACACGCGGTGGTGGCCTGGAAACCAAGTGAAGCTGTCAGTTAGAGACAGAGCCCGCCAGGTCCATCCATCATGGAAGCTCAAAGAAGAACACGTCCCTTGTGCCGAAAGCCGTTTTCCCTACATCAGACCGAGGCAGCTATTGATCCTCAGGTCTGGATAGTTTCTCCAGCTTTGAAAAGCGTGCAGCTAAATGCGCACTACACTGTCGTTTTTATATTTTTATTAAGAGTTAACTGACGTCGGTGCCACCGGTCCGATATGAAGTCAAGCTGATTTGACGTTGCATGATGTGGGCACGCAGCTGACGGTTGCTGCGCATCTGCTGCAATAAACTGGAACCAGGGAGACAAAAACAAAACGGGCGTAATGTGGAGTGTGTTGGAGAGACCGTCTGTAACGAATAAACCCTCCACGGCTGTTTTATTCCTTTTGAAATGACATTTTAGTTAATGTGGTGATGCTTTATAACAAATACCCACATTTCTGCGTTTAAAAACGATTTTGAATTGTTGTTAGAAGTTATCTTGGGTTACTAATAAATTAAAATCCAATTTTTAATGTAGATTATGCCGTTAATTAATTATTTGATGACTTTCATGTCTTAATTATTAATAGTAGTCTATACATTAACTTAATAGCTCAAAGCGATTTGATATTTAAATTATTAGCATTATTTAATTTAAATAGACATTTTGATGTTGTGTATATTGAATTATCAGATATATATTAGATACAGGATATGTGTAGGAGTCTGTTACGTTATAAATGAGTCCGCTTAGGTTTATCTTTTATTCCCCTACCAGTAGTTCCTATAGTCAATATTTGTAAAGACTAAGTATCCTTATAATTGAACCGGATTCTTTGCTACAACTCTGCTGACTGTGTTAATCCCAGCAGGCCAGCAGCTGGCTCTCTACCTGCAGTGTCACTAAAATGTGTCGTGTCGTCGCCCCTCTTAAGATCCTCTTCCCTCAGAGGTGGATTTGATTGCGCAGAAAAAAAATAAAAAATCTCAGATTCTGCCGTTAACATCGGCCTGCGTCTTTACAGCAGCAGAGACTGGCGGTGCATTTGATTTGCCCGGTGATGGATGAGAGACGGTGCAGGAGGGGGAGGGGGGTGGGGGTCCCGTCGGTGAGCCTGTCCCCGCATTTCAATCCCCAATTACCGGAATGTACTGTGACGCTCCGGCTCGAGACGACGGCGCGCATCTAACCGGGTTAGAGACCGGAGCTACAGCAGCGCCCGGTGTGTTGCTGCAGTTCCACTCAGGTGGTGTTGATGCACATGATCCAAATCAACTTTGGGGTCGTAGCCCACTCTGCAGGAGGAAAACAAGAGAACCCACTGATAAAGTATATGTTTTAAATACCTTCAATGCATTTTCCAGTCCGGCCGTTTATGTGGACCACAGCTGTAATCTGGGCCAAAGTGCATCACCTAACAGCCCGGTGGAAAAAGCATCCCCCAAATCATGTGAACATTGAGAAGAAAGGCTTGAAATTAAATGGCTCTTTGTGCTTATAAGACGTGTGAAATCTCATCGTATTACAGCAGCTTTTCGACGACCAGTGTAGTTACAAAGTGTGCACACGGATTCAAAATAACCAGAGAGAAACCACTGTGCTCACTAAAGAGAATAACATGTTCTTCAGTGCTGCAATGACTCTGTCTCAACATAAATGTGCTGTCAGCAATCCACACGTTATTTTATCAGTTTGGATCAAAAATGTGACAAAACCAAAGTGCAACACAGTCTAACGAGAGAAAATCATCGTCCAGCACAAAAAGGCTCATCAGGCTGCGGTTTGATCAAAATGTGGCCATTCATTTTAACCCATCAGATTACACTCATCCTAATTGAAGTCCACTCTGACATCCATCCAACACGCATTCAGCAGCCAGAATATGACGCAGAGCAGCTGCGGTTATTCGCATGCTGCGTACATCTCTCCACTGCGGCACCAGACCGGTATTATCCTAATGGACAGCGGCATGTTACTTAAAAAAGAAGCTTTTTAGGATAAAAACCAGGTCCCCGAGAGACCTCAGCACGTACACACACGCGCGCGCGCGCGCGCACGCACCAACGTACACCACAGCTGGAGCGGCGAGGGACGGCCGCGCGCAGGAGAGCTTCTCCAAACACGCTAATTAGATCTCGAGCTCTGGCCCCGCGCTCTGAAAGCAGCCCAGCGGCGGGGCGCGCGGAGCTGTGGAAAGTTAATTGAATTAAATTCCCTCTAAACTAATTAGGCTGCAATCTGCCACGCGAGCTGTCCCTGAGCAAGGTTCGAATTAGGCGGAATGGATTTGTTCCTTTTCTTTAAAAGAAAGGAGGACAGACTGGTGTGTTTTTGGTGGGGTCCTTTATTTGTCTTTTATGCTAATCTTCCCAGGGGACTGTCACGTGATTGCCTTGCGGTAGCCGGACGGGATCCGGTTTGCCCCCCCCCAGTCCATCCCCGAACCACAACAAAGCCACCGTAACTTAACACAAGGGCAAGACACGAGAGTCTGATTCGACCAAACATCTAAAACCAAAATAAAAGCCCCCGTGCAGGCTGTGATAGGCTAACTGTGACGCTTCATAGCTGCACGGATGAGCAGCATTTAAACTGAGAACAGCGAGGACTGAGGTAATGGAGGTGAAATCGATCGCTTTATCCTGGGGGGGGGGTGCAATGAGGACGAGAGGGAGGGAGAGATGAGAGGAGAGGAGTGCAGAGGGACATGGATGAAAATCCCCCGTTAAGAGCAGGGACAGATATGATAATGGGAGAGCTTCTAGTAGTCGTTCATCATTCACCACCTCCACCTGGCTGCTGCACCTCTACGAGCTGCTGCCTGGGCTGCCCACCACTGCAGAGCACCTGCACTGAAATCAAATGCACCCAAACAGGGATTAGTATTCGTAATCAGTAGGGCACATGCACCAGATCTCCCCAAAAACTGATGCATTTAACCCATGCCAGCACGTAAACTGCAAACCCTCTCACAAATGTTGGACACACAATAAATGCCCACAGGAACTTCTGCGAGTTGTGTACCGAGGACTTGTTTTTAAGTCTGAGTTTATCAGGGCTCTGCTCAGAGAAGCAGGTGTAACACCATGTCACATCTGGGCACATGTAAAAAGAGATGAAAGGTTATCCAGAATACTCAATAAACCCTCTATTTGTGACCAACATCTGTTTGGGGCCCCAGACCCCCCCCCCCCAGGGTGCTGCATGTAAAATGGATGTTTATGCCTTTATCAGAGAGTTAGAGATTAGAAGAGAGAAGATGAATGACATTCAAGAGGTTCCAGCCTGTTTTGCTTCTCTCTTGCACCTTGAACTCTTCTCCATTTGTCTCAGCAGCAGAAGGCGGAGGAGACACATCGGGACAGAGACAGACAGACGGATGGGACTGAGAGAAAAAGGTGGAGGAGAGAAAGGGAGAAAACATCATGGGGGGAGGGGAGCAAGATAGTATGAGAGGGAGGTTAGGACGATGGAGGACCAGGTTTCTGTTTCTCCATAATCTAATCAGAGAAATGGCAGCAGTCAGAAATAGCCTGACGGACAGACTAAGAGCCTCTTCTCCTTCTCCTCTTATTCTTGTCTTCCTCCTCCGGGAGGGTAAATGGATACACACACGTGCGTGCGCGTGCACGCACGTCAGCTTGACTTCCTAAAACCAAAAAGTGTAGATGTGTTTGAGGGATATAAGAGATGGGAAAAGCCTTGAGGTATCATAGCAAAACCTGATCTACTGTCCAGATGCAGCCACTTCAAGAGTCCCTAAAAACCTCTGCTGCTCCTTCCTCTGTGGGCTACAAGAGTTTATATGTAGATGACAATTTGTTTAGCAAAGAGCAAAGCTTATTCATGAGTAGTTGGCAGACAAATAGTTCTGTTTTCAGTTTCCGTTTGAAGATGTACGGAGTATTTCAACAAAACAAATAAGCACTGTTCTGCTGAGGTACGCTAGGTGAAAGCCACCATCCTTTATTGATTTCTATGATTAAAACCATACCAAACCTAAAGGAGATGGAGAATTAATGAAGCAGGATTTCAAGGAAATTTTTTCAGCTTTGTGCCATTTGAGATGACTGAAAGTGTATTTGGAGGAAAACCAGGCAGCAACTAATGGTTATTTTCATTACCGATTAAAATGTCAGAAAATATTAAAAAGCACCCATTGCTAGTTGCCAGAGCCCAACAAGACATCTTCAAGTAGCATTTTCTGTCAGACCAACGGTCAAAAACACAGAACATATTTCATTTACAATATAAAACAGAGTAAAGCAGCAAATCCCACCATTAAAGCTGGAAGCAGCAAATGTTTAGCATTTCTGCTTGATAACCAACACATTTTCCGTCAACTCACTAATGATTTTATCCCTACAGATTATTGCTGTGTTATACTGTAAATCTGCTGCAACAGGGATCAATTTAAAAACAGTGAAGTGACTCTTTCCTCGCAGGAGACAGCTGTGACTCTGTAGATGTGAGTAAAACAGGCTAAATGTGTGTGTGTTGTTGGGGGGTCCAGGCACAGCACAGTAAGAGTGAATGTGTCTTTTTCCTGCATGCTAATTCCTCCCTATAGGGAAGACATTCCTGCAGGGGGGGTGTGTGTGTGTGTGTGAGTGAGAGACATCCTCTGCATTTCTGTGGCATTCACCGCGCTACATTCCCTCCCGGCGTCCGACACAGAGCAGAATTGCAAGGAAATTCCTCTGTCATGTTGTTTCACAAGGTGGACAAGCGTTATTGTTGCAGAAGTCCCACCCAGGCACTGGTCTCTCACACACACACACACACACACACACACACACACACACACACACACACACACACAGACAGACAGACAGACAGACAGACAGACAGACAGACAGACAGACAGACAGACAGACAGACA
>JAVQJF010022185.1:0-31994 GCA_036023855.1 Gadopsis marmoratus | reverse complement strand
CGACTGGGTCAGAGCATCTCCAGCACTGCAGCTCTTGTGGGGTGTTCTGGTCTGCAGGGGGCAGCACCTACCAGAAGGGGTCCAAGGAAGGAGAACCGCTGAACCGGAGACAGGGTCATTGAAGGCTGGACCGTGTGGTCCGATCCAACAGAAGAGCTTCTGTAGCTCAAACTGCTGGTTCTGATAGAAAGGAGTCAGAACACAGTGAGCATCAGTTTGTTGCATTATGTTATTGATCGTATTATCTGCTTTTTTTCGGGCAGACGTGCGACGTGCACTAAGCGGCTCGGCAGCTCAGAACATGAAGCTCCAGGTCGGCAAACGACAGAGTTTTAAACTGCAAACTTTCCTCACAGAACAACATTCAAATGACCTTAATTTCTCATTTTCTTTGCGTTGACGTCCTCCAACTCTGTGTCAGTGCTCTGCAGGGTCTGAGTAGCTGTGCAGACTGTGAAACTGCCTCACACTCCACAACAGACGGCGAGCTGTGGGCCGAAGGGAGGCTCTGCTGCTGCAGCGTGGAAATTATGATCATGTTTAAGATGAAAATCACAAAACTGGTTTTGACATTTGTCGTCAGCGGGCCCTCGCTAAGCCCAGTCAGTGAAGAGAAAGGGTCGGCTCCCACAGCTTGTTCCGTTTTCATCTCCAGCAGAGCTCATTACACTGGAATATACATCCTCACAGCGTCTGGGCTGTGCCTTTATGCTTTATTTGTCCAGGAAAGCAAGATGTAGTGAGACAACGCACAGATCGTCAAGAATGACACATTGAAAACCAAACCGCGCCCCAAAAATACAATACTGCTGCACTGATGTCTTTTATTTTCTAATCATTTCCAGAAAATAACTGGTTTGGTACTAGCTAAAGGAAAGACAGAGACAAGAGAAACAATACATTTGTCTGCTGATAAAAATTCTATAGTACCATTTACACAAAGGAATCTGTGCCTGTAATATTTCTGCATGTATTCGACCATCAGTGTTGCAAATCAATACGTTCTATAGCAATATTTGATTTGCAGCAGTTTTATAGGTATTTAATTGACCAGATAAGCCAAAACCCAACGTTTCCATCGGTTTATTTTGTCTAGAAATCATTTGTTTGACTTTATCATGATGCACTATTGCTATCTGGAGAAAGACAGATTTGGCAATTTTACACGCCTGAATCAGACCGAACAGCTTCATCAGTCGGCCCCCAGAAGCCGCCCGAAGCCAAATTCGCACACAGCTCCACCTCTGATCCCAGCATCTGATTGTAGCTCTGCACCTCGCTGTAACACTCGGCGACAGTGTTTACTCAGCGCCGGGAAACAGTCGCTGTGGACCGGCAGCAGAACATTATGAGCCACACATCCCTGATTGTGTCTGAGCGTTTCAGCCTCACACATCCACCCTGAAACTGCATTTCTGCCGCCTCATGGAGGGGCGGGGGGGGAATCAATTGCATATTGGCTTTTTCCTACCATCACTCTTCAATCGAGCATTATTTTATATTTTTTTTACAGCTTCAGAGAGCAATTTCCTCAGCTGCTTGAGGTTCAGATATCTCACGGGTGATTCAGCGTGTCTCCACAATGGCAGCAGCCCCAGTCCTTCACAGCTCTTGGCCGGGCGCATAAAGACCCGCTCAGCCCAATGCGTCTCCGTCCAGCTTATCTGTCCAGCGCCACTCAGGAGCAGGGCTGCCGTGTGATTGCGGCGCGCCTCAGACTCTGGACGGTAAATGTCATGATATTGCGGGGAGCCTCTGTCTGAGGACGCGCTTTGATCGGCAGACTTTCATCCGGGAGCGGCGTCATTTTGATGTGCACAGCGGGCGTGGCTGAGCAGAAATAGATAAAGAAAAGAGGCAAAGGGAGGATGAAAAAAAATAAAAAATCATGCGAGCAGGGTAAAACGCACAAGGCTCTTGGTTAGCTTACATCAAACAAACGCCACAAGTTTTCGGGGTTAAGTAGCCACATAGTCACTTTATTTGTGTGCTTCTTCCGGTGACTGAGGAAGGAGGCGGCGTGACGGCCTGCGTGTGGCTCCAGAGGCAGGAGGCGCTAACATCTGAGGGAGTTTGTAACTTCCACTCGGGAACATACTGTAGCCTATGAGCACGGTAACAGACATTAACACGGCACCGTCACACCGAGGAAAACATTACAACAACATGAAACGCTGATGTAAAGCAGCAACGTGATTATTGCATCAGCTGGTTATTAGCAGGGCAGCAGCTTCATGGGGGCCATGAGGACCAAGCCCCTCTGCCTCTTTCTTGGCAATACATTTTGAGACATCGGCGTCTTTTGCTGAGATTCTGAATTCTTATTGGCGCGACATCAAGTGAAAACGCAGCGCCCATAACCGGGGGTTGGGTTGGACTTCCAGCCCGAACCTCTGGAACAGCGGGGCGATTTACGACGAGGCTTCATCGCACTCATCCTGATTTGCCAACGCGTGATTATTTTCAGAAGGTGGGCCGGAAATGTACGAGTCAAGAAGCAGCAATAAAGTTGGTCAGCTGGTCAACAACACGGCAGAATGACGGTAAGCCGGTGAATCAGTTGATCGTGTATCTTGCTGTTTTTACCCAGTTGGTGGATTATGTGTGAATATGTTTGACGGCCCTGCTGCCTCGGCCTTCACGCCTTCAAAGAACTGCTCTGGCTGCCGGCGACCTTCAGTCCTTCTGGTCAGTCGAGAGGAGACTGTGACAAAAGCAACAACAAAAAGGACAAACTCAGACTTTGAGCCCAACTGCCGGAAATAAAAATGATCAAAATGTAATAAAGTAGATATAATAATAAAAAGTGTTGCACGTGTACTCTACAACTGCCCCCCCCCCACCAAACAACAAGTGCTATTAATGATAAAAAATCTTGTGGAAGTACTGCTACTGCAATACATCTTCCCAAAGTACACTGTGCAGCTCAATAAGCAGCATGAATTAGTTCTACCGATAAACTTAAAACAAACTGTGCGCAGTCACCGAGGTTAGAGTATCGTGCTTTTATATAAAGGTTAATGTGATTACACACAGCCTGCACCAGATGGTTTAGTTAAGCTCGGTTTAAATGAATGAGGTATTATTCTGGAATAGTAATAAGTGTGCTGTCAAGGTGTGAAATGACTGAGAGGTTCAGTCACTACAGTCAATCACAGCCTGCAGTGGATCAGACTCAGCCAAAGTAAAGGTTTGATAACTGTTAGTTATGGATAAATGACCATGTTTAAATCTCCTTCTCAGTCTCAAAGGAGCTCCTTCAGGATGGTGGAAGGAACCTTTTAGAGGAGGAGGAGGAGGAGGAGGAGGAAAAGAAGAAGAAGGAAGACAAGAAGAAGGAAAAGGAACAGAAGGAAAGAGAGAAGGAGAAGGAGGAAAATGAGGAGAAGAAGGACAAGAAGTAGGAAAAGGACAAGAAGGAGGAGAAGGACGACCTCACTATATGATTCAAACGTTGTTTTATTGGCTGGTAGATGAGTAACGCTTCATGTTACAGGTTTGGAATTTGTGAATCATTTTCTGAAGATTCTTGGAAAATTAAGCTCAATTAATCCTTTTTAATTAGATTCATTTAAGCTAGAAACAAACAGATTAATTCTAGGGAAGATACAGACCGTGTCGAGTGAATTGCTAATGTAACCCACGGAGACCGTTTGTTCACAGCAGCTCAGCTGAACATGTCAGCAAATATTCAAGTCAAAGGTAAACGAATAATGAGCTTCAATGTGCTCGGGTTCAAGGCAGAGAATCTCGCTGAGGGATAATCCTGGTTTCCTCATAAGGAGCAGCAGACCGCACGGCTCCAGGGAAATTCATAGAACATTTTTGGGGAATTTACAGAAACTGCAAAATAAACCAGCAACGTGATGTTTGTCGCTTGCTCATGGCGTGTCTGAAAATATTGTTGAATATGTGTATATGTGCACAAAGATCCTCTGAAGTGACGACAGCAGAGAGACCGTCAGGAGTCTCCTCTATGTCACCACTGATGGACAGTTTCCGTCACTGAAGGTCCACCATGTGTGACACCGTCCACATGTGCAGGTTTAAACCCACAGCTCTGACTGTAGCTGTGAATCATCTCTAATGTCACCGAGAAAGAGAAAAGACAACTTGGCGTATGAAGAGATTCTTCTTCTGATTGTCGAGGCAGACGGCGCCCACCCAGAGGCTGGTTCTGGTTCTGGTTCTGCCTCTGGTTCTGCCTGTTAAAGGCAGTGTTTCCTTGCCACTGTCTCCTAGTGCTGCTCATGGTGGAATCGTTGGGTCTGTACATATAGAGTTGGTCTAGACTTGCTCTGTATTAACAAGTGCTATGAGATAACTCTGTTATGATATAGAATATAGAAATAAAACTGAATTGAATTGAGTTGAATTGTATCCACGTCGTCAACAGACGGATGGCAAGCGGAGGAAGGTTCAGCTATTTCACCCTGAGCTCGGACTCGAGCACCGCGGCCTCTCATGACGTGCATTTTGCAGGAATAATGTGAGTGTGATTATCCTCTGACCCCCTCCTTCTACTTTAGAGGATTGCAAACGGCCCATTTTGAATTTAAGTGCGTTTAAAACGAGCGGCTGTGGGAACAATACGCCGTCGCGCCGCTCAGCTGATAAAGTGGCCTTTTTGATTCACTGCATGCGAAGGCAGAATCAGAAATCCTTTGTTAAGAATAAATGAAATGCTGCTTTCTAATGCACATCGCGTCTGTAATTTACTGGCTGTCCGTGCGCCTCTCTGCCTGCTCTGCGTGCTGAGCTGTAGGTCGAGGCGTCGCTACTGTTGAAAGAAAGCCACAGGTCATTACAGGGTGCTGCGTAAAAAAGCACAATAATCACTGAAAGTGACCTTTTTAGGCAGCTAACTGACTCACTTATCCACAGTGAGGGCACCTCAGACCCCCGATCAGGGATGCAAACAAACAAATTGAAGAAAGTCAAGTGTCAGAGGTCAGAAAATAGTCCTTGCATCTCCAGAGTAATTGTGGATTGTGAGTTTCAGCTCCTAGTTGATCTGTTCTGGTTCCCCTCTCGCAGCGTCGTTTTCAGAGAGGAAGCTGTGAAAAGCCGCCGTCCACCACCTGCTCAGCTGCAAACAGCAGACAGACTCAGTCAGGGTCCAGCTGGGGAGCACAGCCGAGCGTTTAGCAGCTAAAGAGCCAGATGTTTCCCTCAGGAGCTGCTGGAAACCAAAAACAGACAAACCTTAAACATGCTCAGGTATTTCAAAAAGCAAGATGTTTGCAAATGTCGGCATCGTACGTACATAAGTAAAGTAAGTAAGTAAAGGCAGAGTGAATATTGGACACAAACACGACTCCACATGAATGACAGCATTGCTTTTTTAAGGGTGTATCATGTCAATCAAGCGCAGGATATTACTGAACCAGAAGACGGTCCACAAGGTTAACGTTCATCAAATGGCCACACAGAGCACCTGAGGCTTTTGAGAGCGAGATGCCTAATTTCTCCAGCTTGTAATTAAAGCCTCGTCTGTCCGTTAGATTTGGGTATTATTCTTGTACGAGTGGGAATAGTGGGAACCATTAGGGATCAGCCTCCAGGGATCATGGATATTAATACAGACGTCAACCTGGCCAGCAGGTGATGTTTCACTGGTCTGAGCTACTAAAAGTCATTATTTCTGGGCCACTTTTTACCACAACGTCTCATTGTTTATTGCTCTATCTCCTCAGCAGGAGAATCAAGAGGCTGATTGGAATGACTGTCAGCTGATGCTCACCTGGCTCTGAGAGTGTTCACAGCACAACGCCGCCTCCGGCTGCTCTGCTTTGTAGGTTTAGACAAAAATAGAGGGAGCAGCTTTGTACAGGAAACAGCTGCTGGTGATGTGCTGGTTGTTGCCGTTTGATTTATTTAGCTTCTTTCCACTGAAAACCGGTCAGATGTCGATGGCCTGACATCGTGCACAGACAGTTTCCGGCAGCAACGGCAGAGTCTGAAATAACACAAATCTTTCCGTGCTCCGAAATCATCAGCAGCAAACGTCAGATTTTAGCGCCAGACCCTCGAGATCAGAGTTCTCTCTGGAGCCTCCATTATGTCCCGACGCTCAGCCGTCATACAGGGAGGAATCCATCAGAGGGGACGAAACACCGAAACCAATTTCTACGTCCACAGGAGCAGGAAATAAGGTACAACGCAATTCAGCTGCGAGGCAGTTTGAAGAAGAAGGCAGGAAATCAGTAAGGCAGATGAGGCTTGCTGGGAAAATGAGTACACTGCAAAAGTAAACGACAACATTTTATCACAAAATGATCAAAACCGGAGAGCGGACCTGCTTCATGTTAACAACTATGCTCGTTAGATCGAGCACATAAGTGTTCTCTCCTTTAGCCAACACTTCATGAAGCCTGACACTGAGACATAAAGGCTTTCTTTCAACATCAATGTGGTTTAAACGTTTCATTATATTCAACGGTGAAAATATTAAGGGGCTGACTAAGGTCACCTCAACGAACGACCAGATGCAAAATTAATGTCGCTCAGAGTGGAGTTTTGTCCCCTCTTACATAACTTTACTGAATGAAATTATGTACAATCCTGCAAACAAAAGAGGGAGTAACAGCCCAGTGCAAGAAAAAACTAAGAGCTCACAAATCTGTTGAAGCTGACTAACGCTAACATGTTCTCGGCTTGTTCACCAACTGCAGAATTACTTCACCATAAAACTTTACGCTCTTAACTCATTATTTCTCCCTACTTTACTATCTCGATCAAATTAAATTCGAATGTTATTTAGTTAAACGTTTGCCTTTACCTGATGACCGCGTAAAGTTCACATCTCAGACTATACGTCGGTTTCATCATGTAGTCGTCATTTTGAGGTAATGAAATAAGGAAGAAAGTGGACAATGATGTCATAACAACAAGGACACGGTTTCTCATCTGCAGGTGACGAGACAATTAGGTCTCGTCACCTGCAGATGAGAAACAAAAAAAATTTGCAAAAAGATTAATACCACATAGTGTTGAAGGGTGAATGTAGTTTGGCAAATGACTTCAACCATCTGGTACCTGATGTTCTTTCGAAACTGCTGCTTGGTCTGCAGCTTCTACATGTTTACCTGTCTTCACCTGAAAAGGCTCTCTGCTGGTTTTCCCTTCCAGCCCGTCGACAGGGCACGTCAGACAAGAATTCCTAAATTAAATTAATCTGCAAAGGGATTTTTTTAATCACCTCAGCTCTTCTCTCATCCAGATGATCGAGGTTGAACAGTAAGAGAACAGTGTCCAGAAAATTCACCTTGAAACAACAAAAGTGAGGAGTTACACCCTTTACTTACTTACTTTAAAACTGTTTAAAACAAAAACTTGAATAATTCAGGAGGCAGCAGAGTGGATCGCTGCCCGGCCACTTCTCCTGCTTTGTGGCTGTAATAATAATATGCTCGGTGTCGCCAGTACAGCAGCAGACTAACAGTGATTACAAGCCTCTGATGAACACTTAAATCATTTTTAATTGGCCTGCTTTTCGTGTCTGCCGGTCTTCTGGATTTACTGTACGGAGCAATTTAATCCAAATTACACAGGAGAGCTCAGCAATTAACAAAGTGCCTGTCTGTGTGTCCACATGTCTGTCTGTGTTGCTACCGGCGTGACGTCGTCCTCGTGTGTTTAAGGCTGTGCACCTGCCACTCGCAGCAGAGCAAACGGATTCTAATGAACTGCATCTCCACGGAGCGTCCTCAGCAAACCTTTCTCTGCATACGGAAGAGCAGAAATAAAAATGTACATTCCAGCCCGACAGCCGCCTACCTGACTGGCGTTCCTCTTATCCACGTTGCAGATCTGCGATGTTAACAAATCCACTTATCACCTGATGTTATTAATCTGAGAGCGACACCGAGCAGCCGTTTCACGTTATCGAGGTGATTTATCTCTCGGGAGCAGCAGCTCTAATCTGATAGTGTCACAGGAGTGCAAAGTACCCCAGAGCAGGCAGACAGGAGCAGTTCAACTATTTATTTGTAGTGTATGAGCTCACATGGGGGTAATGCAGGGAGACAGGAAGACAAAAGCAGGGGGAACATCCACACATATGTAAAGAAAAAGGACTCACGAGGGAATCAGGGGCAGGTGAGCACTGGAACACAGGTGAACCACCTCAAACCAAAGCCATGAAGTAAGTCGTAACATAGTGAACAGAATAGTCCTTCAAAATAAAACGGAACAGACAGGAACTAGCGGGCTGTAACAGATAATGTTGACACTTCACTCTGCAGTGGTCTCATTCCAGCATCTATTTAAGTAATCAATAATCTGCTGGAAACCAAAATGCTGCTACTTGGGCAACTACAACGTGGTTACTGTGGAATTCATGCAACTAAAAGTCTTTGGTTGTGGGTGGAGAAACTGTTTGCATGCCGGGGGTTTGACCCCGGACACTTTCGTGCACGGCCCTCTGATGCTACAGTACGGTTTCACATGCTTGGAATGACATGAGAAATAATCCAAAATAGTTTCACGAGGCATAGCGGAGAAATATTAAATCAGTTGTGCGTAACTCATCGTTGCCATGGTTATGGAGACTTTTTTTGTCTTTTGATAAAATTTTAATTCAGTTTATTTATATAGCTCCATATCATAACAAAATGATCTCATAGAATTTGTCCATACAGAGCAGGTCCAGACCCAACAAGTCCACCATGAGCTGCACTAGGAGACAGTGGCAAGAACCAGAACCAGAACCAGAACCAGAACCAGGCTCTGGGTGGGCGGACATCTGCCTCGACCGGTTGGGTTTTGATTAAATGATGGCAAATGCCTCCAGCAGACAGGCCTGGTCTGATGTTTAAATCCTTCATATATCTGATGCAACTGTGTCCTTTACAGTCAGGCCGAGGGTAGCAGAGGACTTTGAAAGTGCAAAGTGGTGCATAAAAATAAATAAAATCTGACACTCAAACCCTCATGGGGGAGGACCCACAGACCCTCTGGTAGATTTGTGGCCCCCCGGGATCTGGTCATGTGGCCGCTGGCAAGGTTTTCCCTTATTTTTCCACATTGAAGGTGGAGACGTCTGTCTGCAGGCCAACGCTGCCTTTAACTGCCGCCTTGTGACCCTTGGACCACACAGATTGTGTACCTACACAAACTTTAAGTCAGTCATATTAATCATTTCTTCTAACGGATTCTGCAGTGGGCTCCAGGTCAGTTTGGGAAGCCAATGACAAATAAGCTATATTTATTTTATTTTGGAGGACTTGTACCACACAGCCTGACCTCCACACAGTAGCTTTCATTTCATTGTGCCCGGACGGCCACTAGTGGATCAGCAGAAATGAATTCTCTGCACTGTAACATAATCCAGCGACACTCCTTACAAATCTAATAACACTCAGAGCTTCCTGTTCACATCTGTTCTTTTCTTCTATTTCTTTCCCTTTCTGCGTCCTCAGCCTCGGCTCAGAGCTTGGCTTTAATTTAGTTTCACTTTGATCTTAAAGGTTTGCTATTGGATTTGATTCAGAAACCTCTTTTTTTCCCACCAAAGATGGATAGAAGTGGGCACAAGTCAAGAACCAGACATTTCTGTGACTGGAAGCAAAATTTACAGCTATAATATACAGAGCTACAGCTACAGCTACAGCTATCAGGCATTTCATTATCACACAGTTGAAATAAACGCGAGCCACGTGAGATTTTTATAAATACCTCCGGTGACTCTCTGATCAACCTGGATCTCATTTCGGATTCGTTATGATCGTCACCTATTTAAATAAATAAATAGATTTCATTAACAATCAGCTTGATTGAATTTTCTGCCACAGCTGTCTTGTAGTCTCAAGCGATTCAGTCTGACAGAGAAATTAACAGATTCATTTAAGGCTCCAGTGTTGCAGCTAAAATGATGAACTCTTTGCTTCATTTGCAGGATATTTTGATGGTTTCACATCAATCACAATTATCAGTTTCAGTCACAGCGTTGCACAAGTCATTTTCTCTACTTCAGACTGACGGAGCAAACCTGATCATTTGAAATACTTTTCACATCAAGCATTTTGGCTTCAATGTGATTTGTATGTTCACAGATCCAGAAGACCAGAGACAACGCGAGTCAAAACACACTCTGAATATTCAGTAATACGCAGCCATGGAAACAAAAATTACAAATATAAAGCATTTATAGTGCAACCCAACCACACAGATAATTACAGTTATGATTTAATTACAGTTATTATTTATTTATATATATATATATATACGAATATGAATAAGCACAGAAATCTTTTTGTTGGAAATAAAAACCACTAAAATGAACTTTGTGTTAATGACTTGAAGTTGCTTAAATTGGGTCTGGTCTTTGTAACGACCAAAACATGACAACGTCATTTATTAAAGGCAAAAAGGTAAACATGGACTAAAAAACGATGAAAAGTAAAAAAGAAATGCTTGTTTCCTGTTTAAGGACCGGTTCTCTTTGCAGGTGAGGTAAATAAATGCCCGGCCACGATTTTTGGGATTTTAAGGTAGGCGATAAAGCCACATGACAATAGTTTGGAAAAGTCTGCTCTGTGGCTCTGCACCTGTTTGCATCTCATCAGAAGTTTCCACACTCAGAAACACACTTCTTCAACATTGTGACATTCACTGGCTTTTTTTTTGTATTTATTTCTAGAGTGAAAAGGCAGGATGATACCCCGACCCCAAAAAAACAAAAAACTAAATCCAGTCGAGAAATGTGAGTCTGCCAAGGAAATGAGCAGCGTCTCAGGATCCTTGGGAACCTTCCCACACCTGCTGAGAGAGAACGCATTTTGAGGCAGCCACGTTTTTCCATCCGGAAAAAAATAAAACACACAGGCGTTTTTGCAAATGGCTGGTTTCCGTCCAACAAAAGCAAAACGCAGTCCTTGAAAAGCCATTATACGGCCCAAAGTGTGATTATGTGGCGGCGTGCGGCGGAGCATCCAGGTGGGAGGTAATCTGAGGTCTTCTCTGTCATCAGTAGTCAGGCGGCGTCGTCTCTGCTGCAGCTTCGTGTCTGTCTGTCGACACTCTGACCTCAGGCAACAATGGGCTTCAAGTAAAAGCCACAAAGCAAAAACACACCAACACTTCACCCCTCGCTGGTGCCGAATGCACAGACATATTAACACACCTGAGGCTGCTGTGGAGCAGAATCCACCTTAAAGCCACATTATGCAACTGTCACCTTCGAACAGCAGCTTGGAAATCATTTTGATGCCACGCTGACTTGCAACGGGGAGAATGGTGCCTCTTTCATTCCCACGCGCCACAAACACCTGCAAACAGCAGGACCGGGCCCACAGGCTGCTGTGTATAGTGTAGCGCCACCAACAGGGTGGAGAACCCAGAACCAAGTGTTTATAAGCTGCAGAACCCAAATCAGACAGCTTTACGTCGCAGACGGGTCCAGCTCCGTGTTCTCCGTACGGACATCATGGCAGAGAGTGAAGAGGCCGAAGGGGACGCTGATGGAGGACGCTGAGGAGAGAGCGAGAGAGAGAGTAAATCTCAGGCTGGCGTTTAGTTGTTGGCGAGAGCTTCACAACATAAAAGGCTGTAGGAGAGACGGCGAGTCGGCCTTCTGCTGTTGGCCTATAATATTATCTGGCTCGCTGTGGCTTGTTTAGTTTCACGTCCCCAAATTAGAGAACCAACTAGTTTTAAAATTAAGAATGATTTTATCCACACGAGGCTTTATGTTTTGGTGCATTTGGAGCAAACAGCACAACAGGAGACGCGTGGGTAATTATTGTTTCGACTGTGTGACCTGCATGCAGAATGGCTGCACGTGTGCCGAAACACCACTGCAGGGTTAATAAAGAAACAGTCACACTCGACACGGTACTTTCTGGCTTCATTAGCGACCAGTTTGGTAATTGCACAGCTTAATGTTCTGTCGTTCAGAAGATCGAGCGTGAGACTGGCAGTAAGCATAATTCACGTGTCAGTCGATAAAGTGTGTGCGCTAATCGTTTGGCTGCGGCTCTGCAGAGAGGAGGAAGCCTCCTGCCTGTGAGCTTCACACTGTGTCCTTCCTGTCTGACGGACAGGAGGCGATGGGGGAGGCGAGTTTGCGTCACGCACGTGAATCACACGTCACAGTCCTGCCCGGGACACTAATTAAACAAGAAGGTCTGTGACTGAATCGATCGGAAGGCGTTCAGGACTCATTTTCTAGCAAGTAAATCAAGTGACTTTGTTATTGAATTATTCAGCCAGATCATACGGGCCGTCATCCCATCACAGATGTTTCTGTGGGATCTTTGTACCTTTTTACGTTAGTGATGCTGGTGGTGCAGGCTGCTTTTAAACGCACCAGGATGCTAAAGGCGTAGGCCTGCAAAACTATCGGTTATAGTATAAATGCCTGAATGATGAAACTAATTGTGTCCCGTGGGGTGAGTGGGAGGCAGGAAGGACTGGGACCCAAACGCAGACAATTGAGAAGGCAGGACCAGTTCAGGGATTTAATGACAGAATTGTATTTTTTGTAGGCGCACTGTATAATAAGGCAAGCATGGGGCGACACTGGGAAGGCTTCATTCTGAAGCAAAAGTGATGGACTGACCGGGCGAGCGGCTGACTGGCAGCAGGGCCATGCTTTGGGCCGAGGCGCTAATTGTTGGGTCTCTGTAATAAAGAGTCGGAGTTTGTCCCGTGATCATGGAGGATCCTCTTTACAGCCTCCCTCTCATCTACAGCCAGCTGCCGCCATTAAGAACGTGAGCTGCAGCTGAAGCTCCAGAAAAAGATATATAGATTATTTTATAGATCCACCTGCTGTGTATCACAAACAAAACAACGCCGGCTCTCTAACCGACATATGGTGGTGTTCTTGGCTGCTTAAGAACAGTGATCGATCATAGCGAGAGCCACAAAGTGCTAACATGCTAATATTGATGATAATAATGACGTATTGGGAGTGCTTCTTGAAGGAGGCGGACATAAACGTTTCTTTTCAAGTATCTGAAACGCTACAAAGTTCAGATGAGCGGCTCGGAAAACATACCTTGGTGTCAGTTTGCTGTAAAATATTTACTGCAGAGCTCCATTTGAAAAAGGAGGCCGCGGTTGTCTTCCCCTTCACACATTTCTGAGGTTTCATGGTCTTTTAAAGGTCCGGCGAGCCAAACGCAGGCATCTATTTCACATTCCTGCTCGCCTGTCGTAACGTTAGTCACGCTAACTTTTACATAATTGCCCGACGCCTCCGTCAGCAGACTGTAAAGCGATAACTCTGAAATGGAAACGAGCACGAAGGCAGACCACGTCCCTGCCGACTCCTGGATGTGTGAATCAACGAAAGGCCTCCTTCACACTTTAACATTTCAACACACGCGACGGTTCGGCCTGGTCCTCGTCCACGCGCCATCTGTAGTATCAGAAACGTACCTCTGCTCCAAAGTCACCGAGACAAATCTCAAGAGAAAATCAACGGTTCTGCTGACTGTAAAATCAAATCTGACGTTTTCCACATGTTATCAGCTTGAACATATTAGATATTTGGTGTAAGATGACCTCGTGCTGACCCGCCGAGATTATAACTAACTGCACGAGCGAAGCGCCTGCACGCCTGGTTCAGTTTCAAAGCATCATTGTCATGCAACACATCGCTCTCCTGACCACCCGTTGCCAGGGGGATATATTGCACATATAAATAAGAGAAAAGCCTACTTCTCCACCTCTGCAGCCCTCTCATCTCCACTTCTACAGTCTATGGGAACCAGAATCTACCTGATGAAGCATTTCCATCTTTTCCCATGAACATAATTGATCACCACGACTCCTTTCGGACTGTCCCCTCCGGACGCTCTGCGTCGACACACGCCACACGGCCGAGCGGCGCTCTGAATCCAAGTCACATCCTGCAGCCTGTTGTCAAGCCGCTCAGCAGATACAGTCGCTCTCAGCGAGAAGAAAGGCTGATAAAATTCATCAGGTGGACGTCTGAGCCACTGAAGGATTTCCTCCTGAGATTCGTATGAGAACCTTGACAAGAAAAGAGGAGGAGCAGCGAATCATCAGTTTAAATATTTAGTTCTTTGATAAGTACAGAAGGTAGGTAGGAGCATTTCAGTAAGAAACATCCAGTCGCAGAGCTGAAAGGTTCTGTTGTGTTTGATGCTGACGGTAAGCTAAAGCAGAAACTTAAATCAGCCAGAATACTTCTGCAGCCAGCTGCTCCGCCACCTTTGCACGGAGGTCGAACCGTTTTCGCTTTTTTCGTGAAGACGTTACATGCGTTTGTCACCAAGTTAGCAAACGGGTCTAATCAACCACATACGGACGTGTTCCGCCGTACGCGGCCAGCAGGTCAGGTGCAGGGAGGAACAGAGCCAACAGGAACAGCCTCGGTGATCTGAGAAGGTCTGCGTGCCAGTGTGGCTCCAAACATCCGAGTGCTGTGTCCTGCCGCTGCGTAGAGCTGCCCGGCACACAAAGCTCCACAGGTGTAGCAGCAGGAGCTGAGCAAACCTGTTCAGTAGTAAAGCTACACACAGCTGAAGTCGCTGAAGCAGCTTCGGGAACCTCAGAGTCAGTAGCCGTGTCTCCGTTCAATTATCAAGCGACTTTTAAGTGTGCGTGCGTGTGATTGGCCGTGCAGTACAGCTGTTAATGGCCACTCCAGCTCCTGCTTACCAATGACGCCACAAAGACTCCTCAGTTATCTCATAATAGGATTTATTCAAATTGCCAGCGACAGCGAGGGGGAAAATCTTTGGGGCTGCGTTTTTTAGTTTTTAAATCGCTGTTCAGTTTAATAATTCAATAATACGTACAGGCCGGAGGCCAGGGACCATTTTCCTGAGCTCTGGGGATGTTGCCCAAATCTGTTTTTATAGCTTTATAACAGTTAAGTTAGATAGAATGAGGGAGGAGGAGGAGACAGAGAGAGAGAGAGAGGAAACAACCGTCCTTTAATTCATTTTTATTTTCCAACATTAAAAACCATGTTTGTTTTACACACTTGGTCTTTTCTGCCATTATATATAATATTTAGCCTGTATATATACATATATATCTGTATATATATTTCACATTGAGATAAATGAATGAACATTTTTATCTTTTTTGCAGGTACAAATGTTACTCAGTTATAATTGTTTGGGGGTGTTTTGTTTTATTTGGTAGACATTTTAAGTCAAGATTGCAAACGTCCCTAAAATCCGTTAACTTCATTACAGAAACATGTATAAATGTGTCACAATGTGGCCCACTTCCTCCTCACTGGTGTCTCCTTCTGTGCACTTTTCTGTGACCTCGATGGAAAACAAATTCATGAGAATCCCACTGCACTCACACTAAGAGCTGTGTAATTATGCGACGGCGGACGCTGCTGATGTGGGTCTGCTGCTATAAACATTGCAAGGAATTGTGGGATGGCATGGTAACGGATGGTCCAGTGTTCCCCGTGCTAAAGGATGCATTGAAGCACCTTGCAGTAACTCCCCCACCAGATCGTCTGTTTCTGCCTCGGTGTTTTAGCCGTTTTCTCTGCCTGTTATAACCCCCCCCCCCACCTGCCTTTTGGACACCTGCTCTCTCACCTGATCCCCACCTGGCTTTCACTGAGCCTTTTTACACAACGTGTTGAAATTTTACTTTGAATTCTGATGTATTTGGATGCAAAACTGAACGCAGGCATCACAGCGCACTTTACAAACCTGGACATTTTGGATGAACACCATTAAAAAGGCGACAGCGGGACCAAAGTGCTGTTATTGTTCTATTATCGTTACACTTCCTGCCCTGTTTGGCTGTGTGGATTTCTCTCTTTCTGCCTGAGCGACCTCTGAAAGGCTTCTTCTCCACCAGTTCCAATGACGGTCTGGACACTGATTGGAGCTCTGAGGCTTAGCTAAAGATCCCGGGTCTGAGGTTTTTTGTGTAACCACCAACAACAACAGCCTCTCGGTGAGAACCACTTGTTTGACACTTGCATGAACTTGGACGGCCAAAGCAAATAATTGCAGCAGGAGGAAGACAGGCTTAAATAACGAGACCTAAATAACCTTCAGCCATGACGAAGCTGATTGTGTGATGACATAACATTATCTCCACTGGAAAGACAGGTTTAATGCTAGAATGTCGCGCTATCCTCCATTCTGTACTAGTGTGATTACGTGTGGCATTTTGTTGGCTGGTAGCCATGGTATAAGTGGAGAAAAACCCTTGTGCTAAGTGGCTCTTAGCCGCGGAGTCATCCATTAGAATCACGGAGTGTGCAACTTGTCGGTTATTATCTCTCACTTAAGTTCCCGTAGTACAAAAGTTTAATTTGTCGACGCAGGGGAAAGTGTTTCTGTAACTTGTCCCAGCTGCTTTGGGACTCCCAACTTGTGCCTTTCTGGTCATTATCGTTTCCTCTTTAGGTTCCATGTGTGAGCAGAAATAGCTAATTCAGCTACTCAGGGGCTCGTCGAGGGAAGTTTGTGCAGTGAAGGGACGCTGCAGCCCGCTCTCTAAATTCCCTCCTCCAGGTGTTTCACACTGGCAGGCTTCCCTGATGAAGCTGTCCGAGGCGATGGGAAAGTGGGCTGAAACGGGGCCAGAGGTTACATTTACCTGCAATTTGTCTCTTTGACAGGTGCAAAGTGTGAAGAGATGGATCCTGAAGGTCCGGAGGCAGAGACTCATTAGCGCCTGGATTTATAACCTTAAAGAGCTCAAAGTTCACAAACAGTGGAGGCGTCTGCTTAACAATAGTCATGTTGTTCCTGAAGATATTTATTCAAAACCCCTTTCTGAGAAGACTTCATGTCGCCACCTGCAGCCCGGGGTCGAAGGTCATTCAAAATAAAATGGCAGGTTGCAGGTCATCAGTGTCATTGATGATCATCATCTCAGTGTTTCTAATGATCAGGCTGCATTCAGTGCAGGTCTGTAATCGCAGTGTCCCATTTGATCCAAATCTCTCTTTGTGAAAACACCACCGTCTATTTCCATTTACGAAATATTGTCACGGTCCGTCCACTCCTTCGGTGGCTGATGCTGAAACACTCGTCTGATCTGGGCTTCTCTATTGCGTCACGCTTTTCTCTGGCTTACCTAAATTAACTTCTAGTAATTTACAACGTGGACAAAAGATTGCTGCTACGGGAACATTTGATCACATTGCCCCTGGTCTTATTTCATTACACTGCCTCCTTGTACATGCTAGACCTCAAGATTCCTTTAACTTGTATCGACCTTCCACACCTTCCGCCTCGCTCCACAAAGGACACACAAGACCAACTTGTTATTGTGCCTTAACGGTTTGTAAGTCACCCTGCCGATGAGGTAGTCAGGTCAGAAAACACATGTACGTGAGGAGTTGTTGGAAGATGCTATATATTTTTTTTTGGCACACAAGGAACCAGCTTAAATAAGCCAGGGACTAACAAGGTGAACACTACAGACAGGTGTACAAACACAAGGGCAGGAACTGAACAAATACGACAGGAAACACAGAAACGTCCCTCCACTCAAAAACACGTTTGTCTGCTTGTTCCTGCAGTTGTCGCTGTGCAGAACGACGTCCGTGCACAGTTCGACACCAGAAGCACGTTTTCACGTTCATCCGCTCAAAGTGGAAAGTTCCTACGTGCTCCTTGAATTGCAAACGATTTCTTATTTTTTAAGGGGCGGGGCCTACGAGCATCACAAATAGTTTGGAAGCAGCCAATCCCGGGTTCAGTATTATACAACTTATACAAGTGTGACGTAGGAAGCTGAAGCTGCCAGAGCACGTTTTGTGTCCTGCAGCAAAACTTAACAAAATGCGTTTTAATGAGCTAGAGGAGGATTTTAATGTGAAAATTATACTTTTGTGTGCAGACACACACGATTGTCCCAAGCAGATCATTTGTATATATGCTTTAGTACATGTCTGGAGGCGATCTTTAAATAACAGAACAGACAGTAATCCTCTGAAAGGCTCTCACCTGCAAGAGAGGCTCATGCACAGTAAACGTATGCGTGGACTATATAGAAGTCTAACCCAGTTTGCAGGGGCATCAGTCATAAGTGGACAGAGGAGGGCTCTCGGCCACACAGAGGACCAAACCCAGAGACACTGCTGCCAATGACAGTATGACCCAGTTCAAAACTCCACTCACTTTAAAACAGACTTGCTTTCAAAGACAGAGTCTGCCTCAGAAGTTTCTTTTTATCTCTTTTTATGGAAGCAGCAGCTTGAAGAAGAAGAAGAAGAAGAAGAAGTGATTCCCAAAGCGGAGTCTAGGCCCCCTCTCCCAGGGGGCCTTGATAGGGTTCTGCAGGGTCTGCTGCATAATGTGGAGAGGGTTCATGTCAGTATTCTCTCATTTACTGGGAAATTATCTGCAGAATGACATGGTGTGTTGGAGTGTCTTTTCTCTCTCTGTACTTCAGTGAGAGAGAGAGAGAGAGAGAGAGAGAGAGACCTAATACTGTTTAACATTTTCACTCCATTTGTAAAAATGAAAGTTATTTTTGTCAGCCTGTATCAGTGTGAACAGACTCCTGAAAACATGGGATATCCATGCTGTACACTTCACATATGAAACACAGCTGCAGGATGTCTGTCCTGATTGGCAGGACGTGTTGATCGGTTTTGATGCCATCAGTGTCCTGATTGGTGGAAAACGCCTGCAGGAAGCAGGAAGAAAAGCCTTTCCAAGCGTTTGCCAAGACGCAGAAATGTCTCTCTCAACCTGCAGCTTAATGAAGGACGGACTGACAACACTGTGGTCCAGACTGATATATCTCTATAATTATTGGATGCATTGCTATGACATTTTTGCACTGAACGTTTACACGGGGCAGCAACTGCGAGGCGTTTAGTTTGGTTGTGATTACTAGGACAGTGGACTGTTTTAGCTCTGGTCTGGTCTCCACCAGCCCCTGGGAAACATCTGGCTCTGTAGCTGATGGATGGATTTGCAAAATGAAGCTAAAAAGTGCTTTGAGATTAGAGATGATAATACTAATATAGTAGTAGTAGTAGTATATAGTATAGTAGTAGTAATGATGTGCAAAGGGAGAGTGTTTAAAATACATATTAACAAATTCCGGTTTCTCTTGTTACCCCGGTTTCACGTCTCTTTTCTGTTTCTTTTTGTGTGTAAAAGTGCAAAGAGGTCTTTTTATTCAGACCTGACTTAAAGTCCTGATTCTCCTCAGTTCTGACAAGTCTTGAACTGCGGCAGCAGTTAGACACACAATAGAAAGGCGTAATAGCGACCATCATTAGCTTCACACCTGCATATTAAACAGCGCCGCTGTCAAAGAAGTCATTACCATTCAAAGATATGATGTCTTAAATAATCACAGTAATGTTGTCTTTTCATTCTCTCCCGCGGTCTAATGCATATTTACACTGGAATCTGATTTTTGCAGGAATAATTAGAAGAGGCAATTTACCCAGAGAGAAATTCAAAAGTGAGAAATTCAATACGTTTATGGCTCAGTGCATTTAATCCAGATTGGACGTGGCAGGTAAAATGAAAGAACCTGAAAGGCTGCAGTTTTCGGCTGTGCTGGAAATCACCCGCAAGTTCACGCGTTCGCTGCTCCCTCCGCAACGAGCGCTCAGTTTACTCTGTAGTGAGCGGATTCACACGAAACCTGACATCTGACTTTATTTTTGTACCAATGTTTCAGCCTCAAGGCTTCGACTGTCTGCGAACGCAGCAGCGCGTATTCACGTGTTTGACCCCGACACTCAGCACCTCCGAGCTGCAGACCCTCAATCACTGCGTCATTCAATCAACGAGAGATAATCTACCATATAATCTCTTCTCTGCGGTGGTTTAATGACACCACCAGCTCAACCTTGATCCGCCCGACTCCTAATATTCACATTAACAGCAGTGAACGGAAGCACACATTCATCTGTATTGTCTACTTGTTGCAGATTTTCTGGAAATTCAGTTAAAATTTGCACCTCAGTTGGATGGAAACTTAACTTGTGTTCGGTCTACGTGAGACGGCCTGTCGCCTAGCAACGTTGACAGCTGCAGTTGAGGCTTTTCAGGCTGCATGGTTCTTCAACATTTGCATCGTTAGCTATTCGAGTAAGTAGAAAGCCAACACGTAGATTTAAATGTGTAATCCTGCTGCGTCGCTGTTATTCTCCTGCGTGCAATGAAACCCGGGAAAGGTTGGGCCGCAGAAGGATCCAGACGTCAGTTCCTCCAAATCGTTGTGAACTGAGACACAGATGTAGTTTGTGAAACTGAATGCAGTCAGGCTTTCAGTTAATTTCACCTTTCACCTGGTGTGAATCAGCTAGTGCTTAGCTGGCCGGAAGGAGTCCAGTCCAGAGTCCTGAGAGTCCAGTCCTGCAGACCATATTTAACCTGCTCCTCTGTGCTTTACATAAGAACTCTTATATATATATATACATATATATGTATATATATAACAGCGCGGCTGTACCTGAGCCTCTCGAGCTGTGATGCAGCAGAATTGGTCCATCAGTGTATCATGTCCTATAATGCTCTTCGTATCTAAATCCAATAAAGCCACAGCTGTGGAAGCAGGCGAGGTTCAGACGGAGCCCTCTGGTCTGGTGGAGCAACATCGATAGCATCTGCACTGCAGCTGGGAACCTTTAATATCAATTCACTGGACCTGGGAGAGGCATTATATTCACCCCTAAAGCTGGAACATACCTCTCACTTGGTGAACTGACAGAGGACATTTATAAGGAACTCACATCCTGTGCGAAATGAAACAACATCCCCATGAATTAATCATTCGGATGACACGGCGACATAATGACTCTACTTGCTGATTCCAGCGCAGGGATGAAAAATCTGGTTCATTTTATTGTGTTAGAGGGTCAGTTGGTTTCAAAAAGAGATTGATTTTTGGGTCAGAGATGGTTTTGACGTCTCATCAAGGTGGAAACACTGCTAATGCGAGCGTCACCCCCCGTGTCTTTCAGTCAAAGTCTAATTTGTAAAATTGGTTGTTGTTTCTTTTCACTCAGTTAGCACATTCATTCACTTTCGGCTTTTGAAATTAATTGTAATTAAAACCGTTTTCTTCCCCGGTGGTACTGTAGCCTCCACTGTTGGTTTTAGGATGTACATTCATGGATGAAGTTGTCTTGTGAGTTTGGTGACCCTCTCACTTCTCTTCTTGCATCCTCAACAGCTCCAAACTGTGAACAATGACAACAATTCATGATTCCCAGAGGATGAATCCTGATGATATTAGTTATTCCTCCAACCTTTTCTCTAATACCACTTACACAGTGTATATCTGGTATATTGAGATATATATTGGGTAGATTGCTTCTCCTCAGAGGATGAGCCTCTCTCATTTTGGATGCTCTTTGACCTTTCCTGCAGGGGATCCCAAGGGGATGAATCATAATGATTTTAGTGACCTTTGATGTTTCCTATAGTGCCACCAATAGGCCAAAAAGTCCCCCACAACGCAGCGGAAAGACTGCCATGAAAACTGACTGAGCTCATTCATGCTCTGCAGAGAACGAGCCTGATCAGAACTTTGGGCAGCGACGTTATTTGAACTGTATGTCACGAGCGTACGTACGAGACAGAAGAAAAGGACGCGACTGAACCAATGTTCGAACTAACAGGCTGCAATGCAAGTCAGGCAGTCCAAGTACACACAGGCAGCAGATACCAGGCAGAAAATCAGGAGCAGGAAAACAGGTACAGATGGCTGGAACACAAGTGGACAAACTGGCAAAAGAAAAGGTCTGTTGAGCCGGTTATAGACACACTAAAGGACTGGTGAGATAATGAGAGGCAGGTGTGTTGGCAGGTGGGGATGATTTGGGAACGTGAGCAGGTGGACGTGTGGAGAACGGCCTGGTCTGGTCTGCACAGGCCTGGGGGGACGTGAGAAGTGGCTGGAGACGGGGACAGACGAGCACGCTGAGCTAAAGGAAGTGACCGTAACGTCCCGTTCGGTGCTCTAGGTTCATTTCCTGTCTATCCTCTGCTGTTCTACTTTTACTTCCAGTCTTTGTCTGCTTTTCCCGCCAGTTTTGATTAGGTTCACCTGTGCTCCAGTGTTCACCTGTCCCCGATTCCCTCGTTAGTCCCGGGAATACTGGTGGCAAAAGTTTTTATTAAAATCATTAAAAATATCGACGCTGGTACCAGCTTTCCGTGATGTAGCAAGCAATAAGTAAAGTCAGATTTAGTTATTTGTTCACTGCCCCGCCCATTCTTCAGTTCTTACCCATCAGTGAACACGTTAAACAACCAACATGCTTTTTTTTTTTTGTCTTGTGCAAATTTCGATTAAATACCATCCCTCTGAAGCATGTAGCACACACAGTTCCTGCTGATGGGATTACTGCTGTGACACGCGACGGTCGGACACCCAAAAAAACAACCCCCATCTCGTACTACAGCTTTTGTTTTCCCAATTTCACCGTGGCGACAAGCATAAATGCCTGCCTGGACCGCGCGCTACATTTATTTGCTGCACAGAAGTCACAGGGAGATGGTCGGGTGGACGGTGCGGCCGACAATCTCGTGATCTGCATTTTTATTGCAGCGTCAAGTTACAGGAGCCGAGTTGTAAAAGAGGTTGCTGGTTTAAATCCTTCCAACGCAGATGGTGAAAGGGGTAGGCCACACGTGTGTTCAGACAAGCTCTCTGGGTGTTTTAAAGAACACAAGTATAGAAATGGGACAAGGACGACATGTTCTTCCCATCCTAAAGATAGAGGTCGGTTCCTGATCTGTCCCACTTGTTTTCTATCTATACCGCTGACCGACAACACAACATCACGTTGAGTGCAGCAGCAGACTCCTACACAGCGGTGGGCGATGTCTTAACCTGATTCTCCTGTTGCTGTGAAGAATCGTTGTGTGGCCTGGCTGACCATCATCACCAAGAAACATTATTCTCAATAAAATCCAGTCAATCATTTTGGTGTGGAGAAACGTTTCATGTTTGTTCAATGAAAAATGGTTAATGCAAGTCTTTGCAATGCAGCAAGCTTTCTTTTAGCCGATATGGTGACAGTGAATGTGACACTGAATATTAATGAAGGCAACACAACACTTTTGCCAAATTGCTGTGTCACTCCTGACAGTGGGGGTTTTTTTTTTTTAATCCTGTGATCATTTTTTGCTTCTTATTTTTTTTTTTTTTAAACAGGCTTTAGAGTTTCTTTTCACATGATAATGCTTTTCGTGCAAAGATAGTCTGGCAAAGCCTTATTTTAAGAATGATATTCACGTCCCTCTCTGGCTCGCTGCTGTGGTGTTTCTGCACTGCACTTGACGCTTCTTCTTCTTCTGCCAGCCTTTTGTTGCAGCCCCATCCCCACTGCAGATAATGTCCTATTAAATTTCCTTCTCACAGCGTGACTTATAATTACTGTGGGCATACATTGACCTAAATCGCAGCCCCCTTCTGAGCGGGACACAGCGTAAGTGGGGTATTGATCTTCCCCTGCTCAGTAACTCTTTGGCCTTTAAATTATGACTACCCTGGTGGCTTGTGAGGCTCATTAGTTGTATTGTGTGTGCAGAAATATGCTCACTGAGCTGAATATATTCTCACAATCTGAGCGAGCAGAGGTCCAGGAAAAAGAAGAAAGAAACTTAGATGTAATGTGCGAAGTAGCAGAAGCATGGTACTGCATGTGAAGCATTACACAACAAAAGAATGTTCTATATAGAGGCTAATGGAGGTAAAATTATAAGTATTGTCCCAGAGCTGGGGCTGAGGACGAAAGGTCATGGCATCCTTACGATAAAAAGGAGTTGTCTGTATCCAGAGGGGGGGGGGGGGCAGGTTGGGAGTGGGGGCGGTCAATTATTTTAGAAGATATGTTATTGATTCTCAGGAGCGTGTTTCCATTGGAGAGGCTGAGCATGGTGACATGGTGACACAGCAGGTGGCGAAGTACAGCAGGATAGAAGGAGCAAGATGTCCATACTGGACACTTCTGCAGGACATGATTTGTGTCCGAGGTCCAACAAATACTGTCTCAACTATCCGTTGTCGATCTGGTACAGACATTCATGTCCTTACCGTGAATTCTAATTCCTTCCACTTTTCCATTACGATGTTTGGTTTAAAGGTAACGTGAACGTACGGAGCAGAAAACACAACAGAAATGAACAGTTTTACACCAAAAGTAAGATGCAGATCTCCGCTTCCACAATAACCAGACTGACATCAATCTCCAGCTCCTGTCACAAACCTGCAGAAACCTTTGACTTCAAACAGAATGGAGGATCGGCGACCTCATTACAAACGTCCCAGCCTCCTCGCAGCCGGAGCCCTGATGTGCACTGTGATGAAGCTACATTGAAGAGGGAATTCAAACACCTCGTGTGATGCCCGAGAAATAAAACTGCATATTTGTCCTGTTTGCGTTTGTGAAGGCTCTCTCTCCTGAGGATAAACATACAGTATATATCCTATTCAATAATATATTAATATATGTATTATCTGTATATATTGATGTGGTGTTCATTTTGCAGTTAATTATGTAATTTCCCTTCAAGGATTGACGTTCATCACATACAGACCCTCCGCCTTTGGTGGCTTTTCTTCTGAAGGATTTAAAAAAAGAAAGACTTATTTACTTCTAGAAAATGGTTTTAATTCCTGCAGGATGAAATCAAATGAGGACGACTGAGGTGATCAGATGCTTAAAATATTAGATGACTTATGTGAATGTATTTGAGATCCCAAGCGCTTAATCTTCAAAGTATTCAGTCGTTATATTTGATGAGAATTTACACCTCACTTATATAAAAATATTTTATGAGCCTCTAACCCACTGCTAAGATAATGCTAGGATTACTCACACATTTGGTTTGACTTCCAGTATAATAAATGTAAATATACATTTTAAACTTAATATTAGTATTGAATTGACAGTATACTGTCGAGAGTAGGGGCGGTACAGAAAAGGTCTGTTTGCTTGGTTAAAGTGAGATATGTGCGTTTGTGTGTTTGTAACTTATTAAGGCGTTTTCACCTTTTAATATCTGAAATGTATGTTTAAGAACGGTTGTAATTCTAACAGCGAGTATGTTTGGTTTCCTTAGCTCAGGCCACAGTTTGCAGGTGCACTTCCATTTATTGCGACGTGTCTCTCTTTTAAGCAGTAATTAATTTTATTCAAGACGATTTCATTCTATTTTAGCTTTGTATCAATACGTCTTTCATACTTAATTTTCCCTTCAAAGGAGACAATGAAAGTAGCCTTGACTTGAACTGTGTCCTCTCTGCAAGCATGTTTGCCTTCATCTCACGTGCAGTTTCTCCATCTTTTATGACCATCGTGCCACAAAGACCCATATGAACATTTCACAATGGTAAAATTTACAATGGCGTAATGTTGGTTCGGGGAAATGAGTGGCGATAATGAGACTTGTGCAAACTCGACCTTGTAAAATCTGAGGTTTGAGCTTTAAAGCGAGACACCTAACTCAAATTCCAAAAAGTAAAATTACAATCATCCGTTGATTAAAATCACACCTGCAGCTGAATCATTAAAAACCTCCACACTGGCACCAAATTCTAAACTTCTGCAGCTTCACCGTCAAACTCCTTGTGTTGGCCTTCAAACACATTTCATGCTGGATAATAACGCAACGTTCTCCTTCACATGAGCTGTCAGATGGCGAGACTTTCTCCCCGCTCATGACGGTTTTGGGGAAAACCGTCCTCCCAGACGGCAGCTTCAGCTCAGACGACCACCTTTACGCACCGAACACTTTCAGAGCTCTTTCGGGGGCTTTAGCAAAGACTTTCATACAAGCAACAGGGTTATTTAACAACCAGGCCCAAAGACGTTGAGGCTCCTGGTGAGATGATGTGAGGTTTTTATAAAACAGAAAGTCCTGCTGCTCAGTGCCATGAACACGGCCTGGCAGAAGGCAGGCACATCTATAACCTCATTACACGAGGAGTCGCTCCTGCTCTGTGTCCATTTATCATGCTTAAACTACTAAACGGCCCTTAATGTGGTGGTAATGAAAACCAGACTCATTAGCAGGTCTGCCAGGTCATTTGTTGCTTTAATCGTGCTCATTGATAAAGCGGCAGAGACGCAGATTCCCCCGTTGGACTTTGCAAGACGGACTTGCGGTCAAATCCATTTTAAATAGTATTATTCCAACGGAGGACGTGCCAGTGAAGCCGTGGTGTTAAACGTCTCAGGTGTTCCAGGTGAACGTGTTGGTCGTGAAGCGATGGCTTGCGCTGCCAGGTGCGAAAACGTGGCGTCGCCAATTCTGAGGATTTTCCTGCTTCCAGATCATTTTTAAATCAGCCTCTGAAAATCATTCCTGTGATACTTTCATTCACCGAGCTGAATTCCAGAAGCAGGCCAGAGTAGTTTCTTACCTGACAATATGATAAATATACGTATGCAAGTGTGACACATGTAGGTGGATGGCAGCCTGACCAATAACCACATTCATGTTATGTTATATATTATATGTATATATATTATGTTATATATATGTTATGTATGTTATGGTATAGCGCTATATAAATAAAATTGAATTGAATTGAATTGAATTCAGTCAATATATTAAAATTTCCCTTCTGCTCCCTTTTCACAGTTATTGATGTGTTTTTAATAATGAATCTGCAGCGGACATGACGATAATAACTGTAAGATGATCTGTCCCTTTGTAACTCTGGCTGTGTTGTCAGATTGGCGGATAATTTAGTGGGTAACAAACCTGACAATAATGGTAAATGGACTCTTATATAGCGCTTTTCAACCGAAACGGTTCCCAAAGCACTGTACCAGTAATCTAAGTTTTTGAACAGTAGTCTAATTCACCCAGCCACACACCGATGGGGTTGAAACTTGCAACTCGGGGTTCGGTGTCTTGCCCAAGGACACTTCGACATGTGGCAGCGGGAGCTGGGATCGAACCACCAACCCTGGGGTTAATGGACGACCGCAATATATTCTCAGGCAACAGCTGCCTCATAATAATAACAAAGTTATTATTTTTATTATTATTATTAATAGTAATAATATCTTTACTTGTAAAGCAGCTGTCGAGGTCAGATAAAGGTAAAGAAATAACAAACAACCAAATTTAAATTGTTAATGTTAAAGAAGAGAATAGTTTATACCAGATACTCCATATAGGCGAGCACCGAGTCGGATCCGTATACTGCATAACGTTACACACAAACATCCCGAATCCAAACCAAGAGACTGTGAGAGACTATATGAACCATATCTTTACAAAGAACTTCGAATTTTCAGTTTACATAAATTATTCTAAAAATATATTTTCATTCTGTTGATGTGTCACAGTTAGGGAAGGCGGTGTTAATTCAATTCAGTTTTATTTATATATTATATATGTTAAAATGCCTTTTCTGTATTGTTGTTGCATAACTTTCCATGTGGGCCACCAAATATAGGGACTCGGTGGCTCGTGGGGGCCAGATCCCTGTGATGGATGGATCATGTCATTATAAATGTAATATATAATATTACCTGACGACAGCGATGTATTTTGAATCACGTCGGGTGTAAAGTGCAACTCTACAGTCACGCCAGTCTTCAGATTAGACGCCATGGAGTCCAAAGTACTATATGTTCCTCTGAAGTCTGGCGAAGTCAAGTAAAGTACATGCAGTGTTTTACGTTGCTCTGCTTCCCACCTCTGTCCTGGTGTCGTGACTCAGAGACAGGTGGGACAGTGTGACTGGCGTTAGGCTCGGCACACACAGTGATCCTGGCAGTGCAAACAGGCCTCTGGCTCCGTGTTTACTCGCTCTGCACAGTTGATCCTGTTGATCTGTCGGGTTAATGCAGTCTGACTCGCCCCAAGTGTGCAGAAAAGACCTGGGGGCAATTTATTGAGGAGTTAATCACTTCGAACTGTAAATATGGAGCGTATAAACTGCAAATGATGTGCTAATGATGGAGCGCTCAGTCTCAATTAACTCTTAATTGAGTTGATGTGACAACCCCCTACAGTTTCCAATGTTGGGCTTTTATTAACGTAATGCGCCCACCAAGCGTTTGCCGTCGGCCACGTTGGGACGTGTGAAACATCACGTGTTCACGCAAAAGCAGTTTTAGACATTTATCGAGACTTTTCACTCAAACTGAAACCATTCGATTAATTGTTTAGCCCATGAAATGTCAACAGGGTGTGTAAAGGTGCGAGTCCGAGGCGGCGTCTTGTTTTGTTTGACCAACTCTCTAAAATCTTGAGCTAATCGAGATAAAGTCAAACAGAGGAGAGCAGCAGATCCTCACATCCAAGAAGCTGCAACCAGTCAATGTTCGGCTGTTTTTCACTGCTTTTGCCTGAAAAATGACTCAAACGACTCATCGATTATCAAAATACTTTTCTTTTTTTGCTGGCAATCAGCTAATTGGTCAATTGATTAATTGTTTCTGATGTTACCAGTTTGATGCGTAACTGAGCCACTGTGATTTAAAACCTGGATATGTGATCAAATAAAACTAATTTCACTCATTAAGATTTTATTCTACATGACTGTTCTGCAGCGGCACGTGTTTGTTTTTTAGAGCTCAAATGATTAGATGATTGATTGATTAATCGATTGAAATTGGCAAATTGAAAATACGATATAAACACGCTCAATGATGACTTTTTTTGAAAACAAATATTAAAGTTCAAAAAAGACCATACAGACAAGATCCGTTCATTCTTAAACTAAACGTTCTCCTCCCAGCATCTCAGTTTGACTTGCATGATAAGTTCTATGATATTTTTCCGTTTTCTGACATAATTTTCAGATAAGTCAACAATCAGCCCTTATACCTGTGTTTGTTGTTGTTGTGTTTAACTGCAGTTTTCAAACTGAAAACAACTCAGATTTAAAGTAAGAATATTGTCCGTACCTCTGATGTGTCTGAACTCTTGAACTTCAGCAAATATAAAGACGAGACAAGCTGCTTCAAGACTGACGCCAAACTGCAGCTGAAAACAGCAAATCATTCGAATAAAAAACTGCCAGAAAATAGTGAAAAATCCCAAGATGAAGGACTCAAACGGCGTGTTGCGTTTGAGCAGCAGCCCAGAGGCGTTTTAAAAATCATCATCTGCATCGCCTGCAAATATTTGTCATTTTTTAAACAAATATCAAAATAGCCCCAGACATGTTTCATGTCCTGAACGCAGCTGATTCAGACCACTGGGTTTACGATGCGACAGCCCTGATGCAGAATCCCGTCTGTGCTGCTGATCAGCGCGTCAGTCAGCTGCTTCGCCTGCATCGTGGCCTCCCATCGCAGCCGAGGACACGTGAGCTTCTCCGGTAGCAGCCGAGCCCACCGAAGTGTCTGCACAGGGCCCGAGGCTGCAGGCTGCAGGCAAATACACCTTTGGCTTGTATAAAATCTTTTCAACGTGATCTCCAGAGGAACGAGCGGCTTTCCGACTCTCCTCACCCCCCAAGGTCATGGAGCCCGAGTGGGAGAAAGGCTTCGTGACGACAGCTTCATCTTCACTACGTCTTGTGAATGTGAAGGGCGTCGTGCTGCCGGCGCAGAGCTGAGCAGCAGGTAATACACAACATACTGACGCACAGCGCGTGATGTAGTAATAGTAGTGGTATTACTGCAGTGTAAAAATACTCTGTTGCAAGCATTTAAACTCTCACTCCAGTCAAAGTACAAATGTACTAGCATCAGAGCATACTTAAAGTATCAAAAGTAAAAGTACTCATCGTGCCGAGTGGCCCATTTCAGAATTGCAAATGTGACATTATTGGATTATAATTATTGATAAAGATGGAGCTCATTTTAATGACTTTATATTCTGCTGAGAATCTTAATCCAGAGTAATACATCATAACTCATTAGTCGTTATTTATATTTTGTATTAATAATCTGAATCTGCAAAGTAACTAAACGTGTCTAAAAACTGCAATATTTGCCTCCAAACTCTAAGTAGCATAAAATGGAAATACTCAAGCACCTATTGAGAAAATTTACTTAGTTACTTTCCAGCACTGCTCTAAGATGACCAGAATCTCCGGACTGAATATCTTGCGTGTAAAGTATCTAGAAGTATCAGGAACAAGTCAAATTGGAGGCCACAGTAAAGCAGCTGCCCCAGTTTTTCAGATGATGCTCAGCAGGTGCAGATGAGAAGCAGGGATGCTGCCGGAGGAGACGGCTGCGGGGGAGTCGGGAGGATTATTATTTTAGGTTAAACAGAGAGGAATCTGTCATTCTTGTCTGGATTTCAACATAGTAGGATTTGCTGGCAGAAAATCCTTCATAGTTTGTACACAAGGTTACTGCTGTTCTCTGGCCAAACACTCAGGACCATGAAACGCTTACAGGTTGGATTCTCCCAACAACCCTTGAGCCAGATATAGATTCTCAAATCCGTGTGTTTGTATCTCACCCATTTTCCATTTTATGAGATGCCTTTGTGTATTTTGTTAAATTTCATCTTTAATCAAATGTCAAGGTCTCGTAGTCTGAGCTCAGAGTGGACTTTTAAAATATAATATTATGATCACTGAAGCTGGGTTTCTGCTTCCGTACATCAAACAGCTGTATGAGGAGTACCACAGAACTCACTGCAAACAATCTCATGAAGTACCATGAAGTACAATCAGTGCAGTACTCCATGTACCACAAAATGCAAGACAAAGCACAAAAACCAGACCTAACAAATACTGACGTAAAGACAGTTTAGGAATAAATTGAGTAATTGACCCATTTGAGGAATTAATCATTCTTAGTGCCACAAGTGTTACTGACTCTGCAATTATGACCACTACCAATACTAATGCCACTAATACATTACTGTTACTACTACGTACTACTACGTACTACTACTACTCCTACTGCAAGTGCTGCTACCACCACTGCTGCTTCTGCAACTAATCCTACTAATACTAATACTTCTACTACTAGAGCAGCTGCTGGAGGCAGTGAAACAATCAGAACAGAGTTGGACCGTCAACCAGCCACCGGATTAGAGATTAAAAACTATTTCTAATCTTCTTTTGCTGGGCTCTTCAGATGCTGTATAAACTGCGTGATGTCTGAGCTTCAGCTGACCCACAATAAGTCAAATCCTTCCACTTTCCCCCACGTGTTCCCATCAGAGAGGCCCCTTGATGGTGTTCATCTCAGGGTGGTGAAGGTGCCTCCACCCAAAAACAAGCAATAGTTTAATTTAATAAATTATTGTCAAATTAAACCGTGTAAATTATCATCATTTGCATTATGAAACTATTCCATTGCTGCAGAAAAAGGAAAACTATTTCAGTCAAATAGTGTTGAAGTGTTTAAAGTAGTTTGATTTGGAGGTTTCATATGTAAACATATGAAATATACTGACAGAGCAAAAGTATAAGTTAACTTTTTATTCTACAGACTTACAAGGTGCTTCGCATAAAATACAATATCACCAAACTATATGAACAAAACTACACACATGAATCGCTGAAGATTAAGAAATTGTATTTGTTTAAATAAATATATTAACGAAGCAGCTTTACTTCTCCTGTCTGAGGCGTCGGCTGG
Organism: Gadopsis marmoratus; assembly: GCA_036023855.1. Lineage (NCBI taxonomy): Eukaryota > Metazoa > Chordata > Actinopteri > Centrarchiformes > Percichthyidae > Gadopsis > Gadopsis marmoratus. The sequence goes on along the minus strand of JAVQJF010022185.1, from coordinate 523 downwards.
GACTTAAAGCCTGAGATGGTCTAAGCTTTGGGATTTCAAACAAAGGCACGAAAGTACATTCAACAGGGGATTCAAGCATCCATTTATTCCCACAATGTCACAGTTCTCACGGTTTATGTAGCGACGGCCTTCGGCAACAAAACATAACGGATCATACGCGTAATCTTCATGTATTTGAAGCCTTTTGAAAGCAGTGATTCAAAACTGACATAAACCTGTGGATCTAACAAAATATTAAACAGTCGACAGGGATAGAAATAAGTAAAAGCCAAGAATTTAATGGCCTGGTCACCTTTCAGTCTGACAGGCGGTTCTGGTCGGGACCACGCAGACCAGCACCGCCTGTCACCTGTGGTGACGTGGTAAGTACAACACCTCCAGTTTACAGCAGCTGTCAACGCTGTCGAGTAATGTGACTTTTATTGGTTTGAATGGAGTGTCGGGTCACATGCCCCCCCCCCCCCCCCCCCCACCCAGGGGACGGTTAAAAAAACCCCGGGAAAGTTTAGGGGGGGGGGGGGGG
>JAVQJF010022175.1:0-41360 GCA_036023855.1 Gadopsis marmoratus | reverse complement strand
GTCCATTAACCCCAGGGTTGGTGGTTCGATCCCAGCTCCTGCTGCCCACACGTCGAAGTGTCCCTGGGCAAGACACTGAACCCCGAGTTGCCCCCGGTGGAGGCCAGCATGACAACTGTGTCCCCATCGGTGTGTGAATGGGTGAATTAGACTACTGTTCAAAACTTAGATTACTGTTACAGCGCTTTGGGAACTGTTTTGGTTGAAAAGCGCTATGTAAGAAAGAGTCCATTTAATAAAACTTCACTTCATAACTTCATAAACATGTGGATGACAATATACTTAATGAACAATAATTTGACATTTATTGAAAATATTATTTGTGTATCACATTTTGTGTTCAGTGTGAGGACTTTTGGTTTGTCAATTGGTTTAGAGTTCACATGTGCCCTTTAAAGAGCTCATTAAGAGCTTATATTTGAGATATATATATTTGATATATATATATATAACTCACTGTGGACCAAAATGTCCTTTACGCTCAGGTTCTCACCCCTCGTGAACCAAATCACCTCATCACCACTCAGCTACACTATTTGATTGTTTTACACAACAAGACAATTTGTTGCACACAGTATTTTCTATGGTACTTTGGTTAATTTTTGTATTTGTTAAGCACATTTTAGACCGTCCTTACCTCATGTGAAGTATCATTTCTTTCCCACACAAACTCAGCTAGAAGTCTGACTCATCAGTTTGTCAATGTAACAGAGTAGAAAAGCTGCCACAAATGCAGAATACAAGAAAAATGACACAGACACCTATAAAAATGTACTAATCTTGAGGGATAATCACTCAAAATATTATTATAGAACAGCTCCAGGTTAAGAAATATAACAAGTAATAAAATACATATAAGAAACAAAACTATAATAGTCTATGTCCATATAAGGGATTGTATCCCGACTTGTTTACGTGTCATGGCGAAAATATTAATAATATAATATTTAATAAAGGTTTTAAACATTTCATGGCTAACAGACATAAATGAGATACTGTGTTCAACTGGTTTTCTCAGCTTGTCTCTATGTGGTGTTTAAATAAAGTTAAGTTACTATAAATAAGACACACTCAGTTTGTTCATCGATTAATTGATGGACTCCAGATTAATAAATCTATTGATTGATTGATAAATGGCATACTTATTTTAATTTTGCAATAATTTATACATTATACATATATTAATGTGCCATATAAAAGGTTGTGTTCTATTTATTTTCTAGGTTTGACATGGCTGCTAAATACACAGCTGTAAGGGTGTCAGAGTCACAGGATGAAGACGATCATTATGATCACACTGACTAAGGAGCAAGTCAGACTACATATATGGAACTGACCGTAAATTCATCTAAGCTATGGAGAGGCGTTGGATAGCAAATGCCAAAGCCACAGGGGAGAGAAGCAAACAGTGATCACAGTTCGTCTAAACTGCACATGATGAATATAACAATAAACTACATTTACAAATCTTCAGTGATTAAATGTAGGTTCCGATGATCTGTACATCTAAGGGTGATGTTGATTAATGTCCTTCTACATCTGACTACAGATAAATTCCTGCTGCCTGCTGCTGTGTGTGTGTGTGTGTGTGTGTAATGAGGGGGTGATGGAGCTCTAACATTGAACTTTTACTATTAGCGCGCCCTGAGCTCGTATAAACACACATACCGGCCTGGTTTCCAAGGACAGGGAGTGTGTTGTTTGTGAATAACATGTGCAAGGGTGCGAGTGTTGTTCTGTGTGCAGTCAGTCATTTCCATGTGCCCGTTAGATTTACGGCATCTCAAGCCCCTCTTCATTTTCTCTGTTCTCACCCCCACCCCTCCCTTTCACTGGCCTGTCTTTTATTCCCGCCGAGTGTTTTTACATTCACAGCTCCTCACCTCCCTTCACAATGTAAAGCAAAGACCCCTCCCTTCCCGTCTCCACCCTCCGCTCACACTAACCCCCCTCAGTTCCACAGAGAGCTGAATTATCTCTCTCAATGGGACAAGGGTGGGGACAGCTGGACCCCTAAAATCCCCTGGTTGCAGCAGGGATCTGCAGTGAGGGAGTAACCTATGCTTGCATGGCCACACGTGGGGCCAGAGGGGCCTTTGTGTGGGCTGTCACCAAGCTACCAGGGCAGCTTTGTCCCGCCAGTGCTTCGGCGCGACAGCTACATTTATTTATTTACTCTCCTCCATTTGGCGTGCATAGTGCACGTTCACACTCAGACGGGTTTACAGTCAGAGTGCCTGCCAAGCTAGATGGATAGCTGGCACACTCACACACACACACACACACACACATACACACACACAGTGCCATGAAACTTAGTAACTAACTAAGAATCTGACAACATAATGAAACCTAATACAATAATCTCTCCATACATACTGAGCCCTGAGATAACTTTGTTAGGATATGAATAAAACTGCATATTGCCTTTGCGTTGCTTATGTTGCAGTCTCAACAAATATCTGGGCTTTTGTGCTGGATTGCATTACATTGTCAGGTGTTCCTGTTATTTGGTCCACACGCTGTAGTTTTTATGATGTGGCATGTAGATATTTTCAGTGCAGCTATGTTGAGTTAGTTTGATAGCAATGCAAACCAAACCTGATGTGTGGTTGGACAGTGTAGGTTTGCCTTCTTGGTTACAATTAAGAAAAATCTTAAAGGAATAGTTCAACTTTTTGGAAAATGTGTTTATTTGCTTTCTTACCAACAGTTAGATGAGTGGATTGATACCATATGAAGTTTTTGTTAAATTCACTCGTCTGACTAGTGTGACTGAGACTGACAGGGCTCAGTAGGCTCGGTACGACACGCAGTAATAACTGATATACTTATAAAAGCTAACATCTGTTCACGAGTGCTGTGTGCTGTAAATATATCTTGGCAAACAACTACAACTGGATTAAAACCTGCATTCTTACCCTCCACATGTTGGGCCTGTGTGGGGCCGTGTACATGAGGGCATTTATTTACAACATGGCAGCCAGGAAGGGAAGACAATTCAACCAGTCTCCACCCTCTGGACACGCGGTCAGTCTCCTTTAGTGTGTACAGTTGGTGGTTCTCACACTGAACAGGATGGGGTTGACGGCCTCTGGAACCAAACAGTGAGACCCCCCGTAGGGAGGGCAGGGAGGCAGAGATCACCCTCTGACCTCTTTTGCACCTCCACTTAGTTTACAGGCTCAACACTGTCACGCTCCACAGGTTCACTATACCATCAGCTTCAAAGGTGGAGCGACACTAAGGACAAATGTGAGGACGTGTTATACTTTTGGTGCCAATGGTCTTTTCCTCCATAACTCAGTTATGAGTATATGAAGATTACAAAAAAAAGCATGAAAAGATATAGAATACATTTTTTCTATACATTTTAATACATCTTTCTTAATTGTTTTTATTCATCAGCAGACTGTTGATTACTAAGGCAACATCTGCTTTTAGCTCCTCTTTGGTCTCCACCACCTCCTGAGGGAAACATGTGGCTCTTTAGCTGCTAAACGCTAAACGTCTATCTGCTGTTCAGTACTGGACAGGAAGTGTACTGCATCAGCAACAGGAAACAAGGTTTAGAGAGAAAAGTTGTTTATATAAGTAAAATAAAAATATTGAGTAGTGCAGCTTTAATTGCCCCACATTGAGTTCACACTTACCTTTGGGCCAAAGGTGAGCACGATAGGTCCAAGCATATTCCCTCAGCTTAAAATACTCTCTTGACAAACAGATGTCATTGTTCTCTCTCCTTCTCTGCTTTAAATAACACAACAGTTATTCAACTCAGAAGAGTTGTCATATGTTGTCGTGAACACTTGCTGTCTGGTAACACAGGAAGTAAAGTGTTTTTCGGTTTCTGATTATTCTGGGATAAACAGGAAGAACTGATAATAACAGCCCATGTCAGATGGAGGTTTTCGCCACACTGCTCCGTAGTTACCAGTTTCTGACTGTCAGCATCCAAGGGCCATGCTTGGCTAGGGGACACAGAAAAAGCACCACCTATAGAAACTCAAACTCCATCTACATAAAATCTAAAGAAAAGGACCGACACACAATGTTTAATTGACAGGTGATATGCACACATGCTATCACATGCTACGGACAAATGCCCCTATGACTCTAATAATAATGTATGGCTTAACACAAATGAGAACAATAGAAACCACTGGCACAATAGCAGCTTAAGTCCAGTTAGTTAACACATGTTACATAATTAGAAGGCACACACATGTCCAAATCAACAGAACTGTTTCCTGTCACTGACCCGAGCCAAGAAGTGGACAGAAGAGCCAGGGAACGTCCAGCAGGTCGGTTCTCACACGGTTCTCTGCTGTCACATGGTCCACTGCAGCAGGTCACACCCAGAGACAAGCAGCAAGACAACAGTGTCACTCTGCTGTGAAGTACAGTCGGCTTGCAGGAATCACACGCACACTCAGACTGATGGAGGCAGCGAGCAGGTTTACAGAGGTCAGGGAGTTGTAGAACAGGTCAGGAGGGGTTGAGTTGCTAACTGCTGATTGGTGCCGGGTAGCGTGCGGTGTGTTCCCCAGAGCGGAGAGAGTAAACCGAAACACTAAAGCTGAAAGACATTAAAAGGCTCCTTTCACATTACACACACTTCAGCTTTGAGTGAGTAACTCAAAAAGACTTATTCTAATATGTTACTATGCAAAATGTAGTAAGACAGAGAGTATTTTCAAAGTTAAAGTAAACCTCTGTAGAAGTAAAAACTGAAAACAGGACAAAAGGGTGTATGTTGTGTTGAAGTGAGTGGGAGGCAGCCCGGTGGACTTGACAGACTACAGGTGGTTGGTGTGAGTGTGTGTATAAGGAATGTGTGGGTGAGGTAACAGCAGGGTCCTGATAGCACTGGGATCAGTGGGTGCTGTCGCCCACTAAGAAACAGACGCGTCAGTGACAGCTCGGGTCAGTGGGGGTCACGCCATACGAGACGCCACACCTGGGGGAGGGAGAGCATGAGAGGCCGCAGGGTGGAAGGAGAACATGGCCTCTCTCTCTCACACACACAAATTGCTGGCGGTTAAGTGTGTTTGTGTGTTTAGCAGGAAAGTTTCGATCATGGCACTAACGTAGGTTAGTGTGTCAATCGGCAGATATCTTTGGAAAAACACACTGAACTCCAACTCTGTGATGTAATGCTGGAAACCTTACAGGATAAGGGGAACATCCACCCACATCTACATAGTTTACAGAGTTTGTTGCAGATCTGGGTCCATTTCTAATACAGATTGTTGCAGAAAAACACCCCGGAATTCAGCGCAGCCGCAACACACCTTCCCCGCAATTCCTGTTTGTGTTTCCTGACAGACTCTGACAGGGTGACAACAACAGGTTCAGGGTCTCTAAGTTATTGCGGCAAACTGAGGAGAAAGACCTCGTGAAGCCGATCAGAGCAGTGAGCAGCACGAGCTGTAGATCAGAACTGTCAGCTCAACCAAAGGACTTCTCTGAGCGCAGAACCTCTATCTCTCTGTTTTTGGCTGATAAGCGATGTGCTTTACAGAGACATGACAAGCTCGGCTCCACCAGCCTCCACTTGACTCTTATCTGCTACCTCCGTCCTAATGCTGCGTTCACATGCTGTGGGCATTATGGCTTCAGTAGCTCATGAGAATAACCGGAATGCTTTGACATTGTGGAGAAACGTGTTATCCAAAATCTGAACACACTACACTTAGTGCATGAAGCTGTTGGTGCCTTAAGCATTTTGGGGATTCTTGTAAATCGGACAAAGAAGAGTGAGTTATATCAGAGTACATGGAATTTTGAAAATATGCGCCCTTCCCTTGCTGACTGTAGGATTTGCTGCTGTAAAGTTAGGTTGTTTAGGTATCAATGAACTGGTAAATACCAGGTTTTCAACATGTTGATATAAAGTTTAAGTCTAGGGAAATTCTATATTTGTCTTAATAACAACACATTTCATGAAAAGTCCAAAACCCTGTTTTGAGCTCTGTTTTGTTCTTAACTATTAAAAACACATCTATGAGCTGCACTGGTTCACTTCATCACCATGCACACACACACACACACACACACACACACCATCCTGCTGCCCCAAATACTCACTGGAGCACCAAATGTGTATTGATCTGCCGCTGAAGATAGTCCCCAACAAATGCACAATTTCCTCCCGTTTGAGTAACGTCTCAGAAAAAACTACAGTGACCAGGTGTTTTAGGAGATCACTGAGCATTTTCAACAAAATTAAACTCTATATTTATGAGTTATTTTTAAAGATTTCCATCTTAAGTAGGAATGAACCAATGGCCTTGGAGCTGAGAACCACTGACGCGGTAGGAGGGCAGTCAGACAGTCTAGAGAGAAAACTCAGTCTTAACCATGGAAGCAGTCTCACCTCAAGGGTCATTTAGTAGCTGCTCTGGAGCGTTCAACTGTATCTGACCCAGTATGATTTATGACTGGCAATGAGAAAGATTGAATGAATTGAAGAAAGATTCCATACACGTTCTTTAGAATGGCTACGTGTAAGTTCATGTGTCACCACAAAGATATGCTGAAAGTCCAGTGGTTGTGTGTGGATGTACTGCAGGTGTGTGGAGGTCAGAAAACATGGGGGGGGGGTAAGGTCTTTGTTTTCTGGTCACGGAGTCAGGCGAGGATTGTTCGTGGGGCACTTCAAATGGGCCGTGGTCGTGGGTGTGGTGCTTCCACGTTTATTGTGTGCAGCATCCTGTCCTGCTCACTATAAATAGAGAAACAGAAGACGAGCTGCAGGAAATCCAGGAGCACAGGCCGACAGAGCTCAGAACCTCCATCAGGCTCAACTTTCACTATAAAGAAGGCTGCACTAATCAATATTTTTATATTGGCAATGGATGAAATGACTGTGTAATACTACAGTATATATAATATATACATACTACCCATCTAGCAGCGTGCTATACATAATAATAAACCTGTTTTGTCCTCCTTAGGCTTCCTATTTCACAGTGTCTGTTCAAATGATGACAACTCTTCTGTCACGAATACGCAAGCTGGTGGTAGTGGATCCCAGACTGGGACGACTAAGCCCACGACAAGTGCAACTGCTGGTGGCGCAACTGTCCTAACACAAGCTGGTGGTAGTGGATCCCAGACTGTGACGACTAAGCCCACGACAAGTGCAACAGCTGGTGATGCCATGACTGCCAACACTGTGACTACTACACACAAGCCTACAGACAAGCTGACCACCACTCATGCACAAGAAGCCACTGGCACAAGCAACTCACCAGACCAGCCCCCGCTCAGCACACGCCAGACCACCAACCCAGTTACAACAGCTGACACAGGTGGCTTTTCAGTGACAATCAGTTTCACTGCATCACAGATGACTGAAGACTCTGTACCCAGTAAAACCTCTAAGACTGAAGCTCCTGGCAATGTTGGGACAACCACGAACACAAAGGTCTCGACAGAGTCCCCTACAGCAGGGCAGCCGTCCACGACTTCCACCAGCGTCTCTTCCAAGACAGGCCAGGCCAATCACGAGTTCACCGGTGACCATCCTGCATATCAACATGAACATAACACACCTCACCCAAAACATACATAACTAATTACACAGATGAACATAATTAATATAAATGAGAGAAATAAGCAATACAAACCAGGGTCAAAATTTGGAACTCAAATGTGATTTCTCACGTCCAACACCACCTGTTATCCAACTCAGAGGAACGAAGCGTTGTGGCATCTGAGAGACTGCAGTTGTTATTACATAAATATATTATATTTACAATATTATTTCTGGTTGAAGGTACACAGGGAACAACTGTGACAAATCACAATCAGTCGCCATCCCCAGAACCAGCTGGGAGCTCAGGGACCACAAGCCCCCCCTCCGCCCTGACTACAGAGTCCTCTGGTACCAAAGCTGGAACCACGTCCCCGCAAACCACTTCTACCACAGCAACACCTTTGCAAAAGACATTTATGGTAAGACAGATACAGATAGAGCTAATATGTCCGCTGACATTAACATATTACTGAAATGCCTCTCGTGCTGGTAGAGACTCCAGGATCCCTCCTGCTTCTGATTCTTATTCTCTGACTTTCCTCTACAGTATTCGTTGAACAGCGGACACGAGGTAAGACCATGCTTTACTTTGAGTTTAGCATCTTTAAATGTGTTACAGGCATCAGACTGTTTCTATTCACATAACAAACAGTACATGATAATAAAGCGTTCCTGCTCGGACTCCCATCAGGCCTCTGCTATTGTCCTGACCATGGGAGGCAGGCCCACACCCTTTCCACCCCTTTCAGCTCACTAAATGTTGTCTCACAGTACAGCCTCAGGGAGCCCTCAGTGTTGGTCATTTAAAGTTATTTTATGAGTAGTGAGGTAAAGTAACTAGTTACTATTAGACATAACCAGTTGTGATTGTAATGTTAAATTGCAGATGTAAGAGCTAACAATTTAGATTAGCACTAATCAAACTGGAAGAGCAGGAGTGGACGTAAGTAAGGTTTAACTCTGGTACTAAGGAAATGTACAGACATGTTCAAGTATCAAAGGTAGACCCGCATGGTTTCTTAAAAGAAAGGCTGATCTACATTTTAACGTAAACTCTGCTTACATTTACAATTTAATTTATATGTTTTTGGGTGGAACAGCTGACGTTAAGTTAGCTGGCCTGCTCTTGAATCAGGTTGGAGTTGTATGTAGTGTGCGGACTGTGTTCCATAGACAGTCAGGCAACACACAGAACTTAGAGATCCGTGTAGCACAGTTAGTCATAATAAAGTTTTCCGTGCTAATGACCTGAGAAGCAACAAAACGGGAGGGCGGTGGGAGATGACCTTGAAATATGGGAGACATCAGAGATAGATCTTCTTCCTCTGAGCCGCAGAGATCCATTGTTGTCCAGAAACTATAAAAATACATCAGTGATCCACACTGTTGGCTGACATCTTCCTTCACCCCCTTAACACACACACTGTCCTGCTGCACCAAGTGTGTTCAAAACTACAGCCTCAGCCATCTTTAAAAATGAAACTATATATTTGCGATCAGCTTTTAAATCTCCATTAGTTGCCCCAGTTGGGGGGCAGTAGACTCTGTGAAACACAACGCTGACGACTTATCACCGTGCAACGCTGCAGTGGCGATCGTGTTAGCAAACGGTAGCTTATTAACACATCTGTCAGACACAGAGCAACGTTAGCATTCATTATTCTTTTGGAACTGCGTCTCTGCCTGATACATCTAAATCCAATATTCACTCTGTGTTTGAGTCAGCACCACCTCCTGAGAAACATTATCTGGCACCATGATCTACTGTTCATGTTAATGCACAGAATTAAAATGTGAAAGCACTGTGCATAACGCTTATCAACTTTAGGTTTAGTTGGGGCGCAATATCTAACTCTGATACTGGTCACTGCTCAGTGAAATAAAAGTACACATTTCCGTTGGTCAAAGAGCAAAGGCTTCAGAAATGACAAGAGTGAAAAAGACACGGGTGCTTCCACCTCTGGATGGATCTCCAGGCATCCAGACTCTGTGTTTCCAGCAACAGCACAGGAAGCAGTGAAGTTCGCTATAAAAAAAAAAGATTCCTGTTATTGGGTGGAACAGTATCTTAGTGGGAACCTTTCCTGTCTTTCACTAGTTTCCTACGTTCCCACACCTCTTTCATACACTCCCCCGCTCCGATGGCCTACGCAGCTGTGCCGTTCCATAACTGCACCAGAAATAATCCACACATCACAGCACAGGAAGACCTCAACTGTCACCTCTGACTTTCCTGTCCAAACTCTGACACTATAGTCAGTATATCTTGAATTGCTCTTTGGAAAAGTAAAATCCGTGATGGGGCGTCACATCATGCGCACGGATGTTTACAGATGTGTCGTGTCACCTTCAGAATGAGGAGGAGAAAGATCTGGTGGAGGTGTGCAGGCGGCTGATGTCGAATATGCAAGATGGAAACTGCACCCTCATGTGGGGGCAGCACAGTGGCAAAATACAGTTTGACGGTGTGGAGATAACTGGCAGAGGTAAATTCCCGTTTGTCGGGTTAAATTACAGTCTAACATCTTCCATAAATGCCCAGCAAATAAATTGTAAATGTCTCTCGCAGTGAAAGCCAGCCTGGCAGCCCAGTATTATGAAGAAATCACCAAGGTATGGGCTAATATATGGACGCTATAATCAGTACGTGTAAATTCCTGCAGGGTTTCTGGCTCTAATTCTCTTATTGTGTTGTCCACTGAAAGAAACCAACAGACAAAAAAACCCTGATAGCCATCCTGGCCTCCTGTGCCGCTCTGCTGATCATGATCATCATCCTCGCCGTGTGCGCCTCCCATCACCGCAAGCCGTACAGCGAGAACCAGGTAGGTGAGAAGTGTTCCTGCTCACACAGCAAACGCCCCGAAGTGTCCTCCTGTCCGGTTCCCCGCACTTCTCTTTTCTTCTTCGTGTATTTATTTTCACTGGGAACACAAGTGCAGCTCTAGACCCTCCCAGAGGAATGCAAACATCGGGCGATCGCGATACATCCTGTCACCACAGAACACTTCCTTTTATGGAGAGGTGTCCGATCTTTACATCAAAACCACATCTGCTCCCTTAAAAATCATATTAAAGTGTGACTCCGCCCTCAGATTCAGCTGGAACCCTCATGTGTGGGTAGTGTGTGGGTCACACGGGGGAGACCGACTGACACTGAGTAGTCTTTTTTATATGCATTTCATGATGTAGACAGGTCCCGACCGGGTGACTGTGTGTCAGCATCGGCCTTGCAGGTTCAGGGCTGAAACAGTAGATGGCGTGTTGAGACATTCTCAACCCATGGAATGCAGATTGTTATACATTTGGCTTATGACCAAATACATGCTAATTTAACATTCCCATCATCCTCAGCTGTACTTTGTGTTTGGTGCTAAATAAATCACATTAACAAATCCCATATTTGGAATCTGTAAAATCACAATTCATCCAGTTAAATGTGAAATTGAAAGGTTGAAATTGGGATTAAATGTGTGTGTTTAAATGAGATTAATAGGATCTGAGAGTCTGAAGCCAAGAAGTAAATGTCAAAGTAAATACTTTGTCTTTATTTGGTTTTCTGTGTTAAATTCAGAGTTTATGTACACGTCATGTGGAGATTAAACACACTGCATCTAGAGATTCACCGCTCCTCTTTCAGAGAGTATTGCTTTTAACATTGCAAATACTGCACTTACATTAATGTCTGTTTGAGGAGCCCCAGACGTTATTTCCTGGAAAAGTCTAAATTCCTGGAATACAGGGAACCTTTAACAGCGACCACAAATGCCCTCTCTAACAAATCTAACACCCTTCCTCTCCTTAACTGACAGAACTTTGGTTTACTGGTCAACATATCTGACTTTCCACTCTCGAAACATACTTTTGCCTTTAAATCTAAATTTAATATTGTGGATGGAAACACTTTAAACATACAGAGAGCCACCTTCCTTTAAAAAAAAAAAGCAAAACAGATTTTTTTTTGTCCTCTTCACCTGCACAGCAACACCTGACGGAGGAGCTGCACACGGTGGAGAAAGGTTACCACGACAACCCCACACTGGAGGTGATGGAGGTGCAGCCGGAGATGCAGGAGAAGAAGATGGCACTGAATGGAGAGTTCAACGACAACTGGATCGTCCCCATCGACAACCTGCTGAAGGAGGGTATGCCCGACGAGGAGGACACTCACCTGTAGGGACGACTGGGGGAGGAGGAAGAGGAGGAGGAGGAGGAGATGGGGCCGGGCTACTTCCTGCCACATCAAAACAAAAGAATCCACGTCTTGCCCACTCACCTTACGCTGGTGATCTGAGATTCTTGTCCCTGTAGCCAGAAAAGACTTTCTCACAAATACATCCAAAAGAATAACTCGAGCCTCCAGCTGTTGGGACTCATTTCTAGTGTATTTGGGACCAAAAAAGAAATGGGGATAAAAAAAACTAACAGCCTGAGAATTAAGGACCACTGAAGTTGTACATAGTGGCCATGGGAGCTTAAACATAATAATTCACTGTTGTGCCTATACAAATAGTTTTTATAGAAATCTTAGATGTGTGACTTCCTACAGAGCACAAAGTACCCCACACTTTTACTATACTCATAAAGAAAGAATTGACCTGTACCCAAGCACCTGTAAGTATTTGTACGTTACTTTTTGAGCCAGGCGACATTGGCTCTGGAGGCCTGAGAGGTAGAAGACCAGAGAGGTAACAGCAACGCCTGCTGCCTTGGCAGTTCTAGAGTTACTAAATTAGATAGATGACCTCAGGATACGTCAAAGCATCCTGGCAATTTTACACTTGTGCGTGCGTGTTGGCTGCGAGGGAGCTGCCAGTGGCTGGAACTGACCGCAAAGACACTGAGGCAGATGGGTCTATAGAAATAAGAACCAGAAACCCAGAGGGGAGCATATATGCAAGTATATATTAAGTTGAATTTTCTCTTCATCTCTCTATAGGTGACCTTGACTTAAAGTTGTTTTCATGGGATTTACCAAATGGTTGTACAGCAATGAAAAGGGAAAAGTCTCCCGTCTTTACTTGTCCCTTCTTGCCTTCCATACTATAAGGCTATTGCTCAGTCTGTTTAAAGGAAAATTAACTGATCACATATTTCTGTGAGCTTTACACTCTTTAATTCAAAAACAAAGTCACATTACTTAAAAGCCTCCTTTTGAAACTTAACGGATCATTACGTCTCAGGTCATATTTTAGTAGTTTCCCCCAATATTTCCATCCGCTACAAAAACATTGAACTTAACAGTAATTTCTGATATTTGGAGGTGAAACTGAAAGTGAAAGGTCACTAATAAGCCCCCCATCATACAGGAAAACTGTACGACGTACGGTGAGTGCAGAAGGTCACGTTTGAATCGGAGACCCGCTGCACAAAGGTGATTTGTGAGCTCTGCTTGCACGAAGGTTGTAAACGGCGGCAGCGTCATGGTGCATCGGGACGTTTGCAGGCCAATGCACGGGCCGCAAATATGGCATCGGATGTGATTTAGAGTCCGACTGTAATCAGGAAGACTATGTAACCTTTGAAAGAAGAAATAACATTCTTCTGAACTTGAATTCACAAGCAATATAACGCACCCTTGGTTACTTTGGGGTTCTGCTGCTGTACTCTTACTTGGCCTGGTAAGGCCCTGTAGCGTAGGGTGTCACCCTGAAACAGGAGTACTGGCTCTCAGTCAGGCTGCCTAATGGAACAACTCACTCGAGACCATCTTGGGAAAGGCAAGAGTGCCACTTTTTAAAGTTCCACAGTGTGGCTTTAAAATGAAGGGAAATGATCTGGCGTTGCGCATCGCAGGTTGCACGTTCCAAGCTGGTGTGCACACTGTGACAGATGTTTACGGACAGTTTGGCTAACCTGACTGCTCGTGTTCAGTGCCCTGTTGGGACTGTACAGTGTAATTATTACTGATGGCCAAACTACTACTATAAACATAAAAGCCTGTGATATTGCAGAATGATCCACTACAACGTTGCAGTATTTTCTGAAACCAGTACCCATAAACATTCCTCACTCTTTTTGGCCGTTACTATAATGCATCGTTGCGAGTCGAGCTGCAGAACAGACTTGAGATTTTGCAGCTTGAGGACCAGGACGCGTGATTCTGAAACATCACCAATCAGTCAAATACTTGTAACGAGAATAACACCGGTCTGATTTTAAAGTCGATATTGGTCAACATGCTGCACGTCTGAAGAGAACACTGTAAATATGTTTTCTCCCCATCTCTCAGGCTGGAGGGGAGAGAGCTGACATTTTAAGACGCCCGACGTGATATAAAAAACGTCTCAGCAGAGCCGGAGCATGTTTCTTTGCTTTTCATTTTGGATTCTGTTTAATAATTTACTTCACTTTGAACCAATTAAGAAGTTAATATATATTTACTTATATACAAGTGAATCCATCACACTGGGCACGCAAAGCCAACTTTTCTTTTAAATTTTTGTTTAACGTTTGTGTGTCTACAATTTCACTTTTATTATAGCTGTGATATTTTCACCAAAGTATGTTACCAGTATTTGATGTATTTATGGTTTGTTTGCTGCTGAAGGCAAACAGCAGGTGTCTGACACACTGGAAGCTGTAAATTGTCGATGTCACGTTGATCTACCTGTTCGGATTTGCAAATAAAAGGAAGCGTTTTTTCCACTTTGGTCCTACAGATTTCCTGTTGTGTGCAGCCGTCAGTAATACCTGTACATGGCCACCAGGGGACAGAAACATGGCAGAGAAAAGAGTTAAGAAAAACCTGAACAAAATACAATCTTTATTCATTATATACATTACATACAATGCAATACTACAAGGCTTTCTACACATTCACTGTATCCACAGAGTAGTGCTCACCGATCTGAGTGTACCAGCCTTAAAGCTCCCAGAGTCCCACCCAGGGGCCGAGAGGAGCGCAAGATGGAAGAAAAAGTAAAAAAAAACAACATTCCATCCAGCAAACATTGTTGTGTGGAGGATATTTACCCTAAAATAGCAAAAAGAAAAGTAGCATTTGGCATTGTGTTTTTTAAAAAGGTGCTTTCAATTAGTCTTTTTAAACAGTCGTCTTCTGGCACAAAACTAAAATAAATGCAACGACAAGCATGACGAGCTGTCAATGTCAAAATACCATTAAAAGTACGTCGCAGAGTATTTTCATTTTCTTAGCTACATGCATTCAAATTAGGGTTTGTAGGAGATAAGAGGCCCATTTCTGACGCTTAAAGAACCATAACAGTTTCTTATCGTCATATCGTGTATTCTTAAAAAAGGTCTGAGAAATACGCTTATTTGCTTTCTTGCCAGGAGTCAAACAACAACATTGACACCAAATATAACAGCTGGTTCGCTTAGCTTAGCATAAAGGCTGGAAAAAGGGGGGGGGGGGGTTAACAGCTAGCCTGGTTCAATCCAAAAAAGGTAAAAATATCCAGGTACCAGCACCTCTAAAGCTCACGGATTATCACATTACATTGTGTTTGTTTAATCCGTAACAAAAGACAAAAGGACAAACAGACAAAGACAGTGTAACGTTGAGGTTTTGCAGGAGTTTTTGTGTTGGCCAGGTAACGCCACTGTGGTTCGTGCACTTTACAGGGGGCAGCAGGCAGATTGTGTTGCCTTTGGACAGACCAAGGCTATGCTATATGTTTCCACCGGTTTCCAGTCTTTGTGCTAAGCTAACTGGTCACAAGCGGTAGCTTCTTATTTAGCCAGGCGTCGTCTCAGAAAATTTTTAACTATTCCTCAAACATTACTCTCAACCATTTGCCAAAGCGTACCGTTTCCCCTGTTGTTAGCAAAGTGTACTGTCAATAGATATTAGATGTATTTACCAGTTTGTACCTTTCACATGGAGTGTCAATACATCAGTCACGGCACGAAGGCCTTTTAAAAATACCGTTTTCACAGTATTTACAGAATCCTCAAAGACTCTTCTGTCCACCTGGATAGAACTATATTTTGTATATTTTTAACCTCTTTCTCAAGTTGTGAAATGGTTTCCTAACCTACATGTGATGCTAGCCGGAAATGAACTACGTACTTGCATAATTTGCATGACATTTAACAGCCTTAAGGTTTGTTTTTACACACAGCAACGCTTTAGCTGATATTTTTCCTGCTGGATTAGGAAATACTCGTATAAAACAGGTTAAAAATCTTTCAGCAGATGACATGTTCTTTCATCCAGATGTTAGACGACTCCTTGCGGGTTCTGGAAATAGCTTTGAAAACAGCAGCAAGTGTTATTAAAGCAGCATTTATCTGATTCTGAAGGTCTGTGACGAGAACGTGATGACGACGCATGAAAGGCACAAACATTTAGGATGATCCTGTAGTCTAATGTTACATAGGCTCACGTGACTTGTGATGATACGACCTTTAACCTGCAAAACACTTTCATTTAAAAATAAAGTGCCACTACAGAGGGAGTCAAATTAACTAGTTCATGTCTGATCTTACAGTCTGTTAGCGTCGGTGACTGAACACTGACTCTCACCGATTACAGATGTGACCCTCAAGTCAAAATAGTGTTAAACATGAAATAAGAAGATTTGTAAGTTACACACAAAACAAGCCAACTTTTCACCCAACAGACCTAACGATCACTTCTCCTCAGTGTTCAAGCTCGTAGATAGAAATCGTCGACAGATGATCGTGTATATTACACTCAAATTGTTAACAGTCGGAGCAGATGTGCCAGAGATGACACACGTCACACAGAGTTGTGCTGTATCACAGTTTAAATGTAGGGTGGGGAGTTTCACCTGACCAGTGAACCAGTCAGCTAACATCTGACTGAAAGTCAAACGTTACTGTGTTGGTAGGAACCTGTGTCCCTTCTTCGTTTACCACAGACGGTCGGAACTAAAGAAATCATGTAGTCATTATCAAAAAAAAATTATAAATACGCCTTTTAATGATGACCAAAGAAAGTTCCCCCCCATCAGTGTGTCTTTGTGAATAAAAAGGGAGATAAAGACGACCCAAGCAATCACTCTCCACCAGTGTTTCTCATAGTGTGTGAACTAAAACCCAACTGATGTCAGGTAGAATTCTATTGAATGAGTCAAATAACATCAACTTATACCATGTCCACTGAAAATTCTAGATTCTGATGTGGCTGGCAGGTGTGAACTAAGGTTTAGTAACTAAACTTTGAGCTAGATGCGAATGCCAGCGTGCTAACATGCTTGCAATTATAATGCTAGCATGTTGATGACTAGCAGGTTAGTTTAGTGTGTCAGCATGCTAACATTTGCTAAAAAAAAGAAGCACTGGATGAAAGTTCAGGGGTTCAAAGTCTTTACAAATCAACCTGAGGGGAAACATGAATGTGTCAATAGTTGTTGAGATATTTCAATAAGAGCCAAATGTGTCAGCCTCACGGTGGCATCAAGTAAGAAATTATCCTCAAGGGACTTTGAATATCTGTAGTTGTCAAGATATTTCACCCTGAGTCACAAATGTCAACCTCATGATGGCGCTACATGACAAAGTCAAGGGATCACCAAAGTCTGTTGGATTCATCCATCTGGGGACCATGAATGTCTGAACCACATTTCATCTCAATCCGTCCAGCAGTTGTTGAGATATTTCAGTCTGGGCTAAAGTAGTGGACCAACCGACCCACGCTGATGTTCCTTAAGCCGTGTTGCTAGCACTGCTACAACCCAAATTAAATGCTTTTTCATGACACGTGTTATTCGGTTGGCATGCCGGCGGCCATGGTATAAGTGGTTTAATACCGGATACGTTTTTACATTAGATGGTTGTAATGGATGACGCTGAGGCTCGACTGGTTCTATTTCATATCTATTCAAGGGCATAAAAAAAAGGAACATTCCTTCCCCCCAATAATCCATCACACTGAAAGACCATCCTGTCAACACACTATGACAAACAGCCCTAAACTGTCAGACTGGATTACTGGGCCCGGCAGTTCATTCACACACGCACCGGTTTTCAATTCTTCCCAAGGAGTAATAATGGGTATTAAATGTAAAGCTAGAAAGTTACTGTATATGGACCCTGACATTCTGATGAAGAGGGACAAGAAAGAACACGATCCAGCAAAGAATCTGTTCAATCCAAAAAAGTCTTGTATGTATATTTACATATTCTGTACACCTTTAACCATTTAGAAGGAAGTTACATTAATTACGGAGAGGGAAACAATTCAAAACTTCACCTTGTGTCACCTGTAGTAAATCCAAAATCACCAGCCAGATTTACAGAGAACAACCAAACCAATAATAATAAAAAAAAGGTATATTTAGATATATATTAAACATTATCTCATAGAATCATTCCTATATTGTTCCTACAACACTATTACATTTTTTGATTATTTTTGCCTCTGCATGGCCGTCACAATCATTAATAGGGGCGTATGTCACAGAAAAGCAAGATAATCAAATCCTCAAAATGAATTTTTACATGAGATTTCGCAGGAGAGAAACTGAAATTTTTCCCCAAAGAACAGCAGAGCTTGTAGAAAGTGAAGCAGTTTCCTGTATTGTGGTCACACCGTCCGTTCTCCAAATAAATTAACAACCAGTGAAAACAGATGTCATAGCAGCATCTGTTTTGCTCCAAACATGTGCGTGGATGCCAAGCATAAATCGAACACTCACAACAAAAACAAACAAAACCGGCAAATCATTTTTGGCTTTAACTTTTCTGGGGACAAAGTGAAAAGTGATGAGAGAAACACAAGCGATGTTTGGCGTTAAGAGGCGTGCTTCAGGACATTTTCGTCGGCAAGAAGAAGAAAAAAACTAAGTAAAACACGCACACACCTCAGGTCGTCATGGAGTTTAGCACATATCCAAATAATACAGTGTTGCGATTGTGTTTACGACCCTCACCAGGTATCAGGTAACGCAGACCGTGACAGCAGGAGGTTCCAGATGGAAGTGTGATCCCACCAGTAGGCTTCAGGAATAGAAAAATAACTGGTCTCTGTTACGTCCGCCCTGTCAGGTGCACGGACAGGTAGGTGTTCAGTCAGTCCAGTGAGTGGAGTGATGGAGGAGGGGTGGGTGTGTCAGTGGTGGGAGGGGCTAGAGCGTGATGAGGTCTACCAGGTTGCCCTTGGGTGGGGTCATGCTGTCCGGGAAGAAGTTGACGAGCGTGTCGAAGAGCTGCGTCCGCTGAGCGTATGTCTGGTCTACGTCGGAGAAGCCTGAGACGAGAGAGAAGAGAGAGTGAGTGGGTGGGTTGGAGAGAGAAAGCAAAAAAACAAATCTCGTACTGAACTCTCCAAAAACAGAAGTCATAATAGACTTCTAGAAGAACAGCGCAGACCCTGATCCACTATACATCAACGGGGACCGTGAGGAAAGGGCCCTTGCTTTCAGGTTCCTGGGTTCCTCAAGATCTCTCCTGGACTACCAACACCATTGCAGTAGTCAAGAAGGTGCAGGGTCCTCAGGAAACCCAACCTTCAGCCCTTCAGAGGGTCATCAATACAGCCCAGAAGATCATCGGCTGCTCCTTGGAGGACTTACTCAGCTCTCGCTGCCTCAGTAGAGCAGCCAACATACTGAAAGACCCATCCCACTCTGGACATCATTGGTTTGACCTGCTGCCCTCCGGTAGACGCTTCAGGTCCATCAAATCATGGACAAACAGACTTAAGAACAACTTCTACCCCAGATCCATACGAGACCTGAAGATACTGACGCTGACTGTTTGGAACGTGTGGGACAATCAGCACTACAAGACTTCGTTACATGTATACAACAGATGTCTACATTCCAACTGCACCTCTGTATGTATATGTTCCTAACTGTGCTTCGAGTATACGTCCAGTGCAACTTAGCAAATGCACAATATCTGCAAGTGCAGTACCTCAGCTTTATATTTATACATTTAATATCCCTTAAATTAGTCTAGTTTGAATTCAGTCCAATGTACGATGACAATGCAGGAATTATATTCTATTCAACATGCTAACATTTGCTGCATTGCGCTAAACACCAAGTATAGCTGAAGCTAATGGGAATGTCTTTAGTTTTGTGCACATTTGGTCGTTTCCCACAGTTCTCTAGATGAACATCCAGAGGATCGCCAAAGTTATTACAATTCACCCTGAGGGGGACATGAATGTCTGTACCAAATCTTATGCAATCCATCTAATAGTTCACTTCACTCAAAGACACACGTTACTTACCACTGATTTTTCATTTTAGAGCAACCAAAAGCTTTTAGCAAACTATGTTCCTCACTCACAGTTACTTTATTGATGGACTTTTGCTCCAAACTGAAGCATCCTCCATTACATGCTAAATCAGCAAATACTTTCTGAAGTGAAGCACGACAGGCAGCTCTTGGCTTATTTCAGAGGCACTGAATGCTGAACTTCATCTAATTCCTGTTCCTATCTTGATATATGTGTGCAGAGATCAGTTTCTTACCCAGAGGGATGAAGTCAGAGCTGGATTTGAAGAGTGCCGAGGGCAGAAGCTGGAACTGAAGCACATCAGTGTCAGGGTCACTTTAACGTTAGACGGTACTGAAGCTGCTGTGACCCTCAGCATACAAATGAGGGCAGAGTACACCTTCTGACCACACATCCACCAGGACATATGGAGGCTCTGACGTAATGGGACTTCACAAACCAAGACATGTTCAACATTCACACAAGTCTTTTATCAACATTTTCCTCTGTCTCTATAAATCTAGCCAAGAACAGCCCCCCCTATATACAAACAAACCCTACTCTGAAAAGTAAATTAATATTAGAATAAAAGTAAGCACCACAAGTCCACTACCTCTTTTGTCTCGTCGGGGTCTGTGTGGTCCACCGTCAGTGAAAGGTCGTTCTGCAGGTATTTTAGTGCACTGAGTGGCTCCGACTGGGCTTTCTCCTCAAACCTGGCCAATCAAAAAACACACAGATGGTAAAGATTACATGCACACAGTGGGGCTGCAGTTGCAACAAAAAAAACACTAGATGGCAACAGATGCAATAAAATAGATAATCCCACAGCTCTGCAGTCAGTCAGCCTTTATTTGACTTTCCATTGGTAAGTCAAAAGGTCTTTCATGAAAGAAATATATTTAAATCATGACATGTTTCACTCCTATACACGATCTGTTTAATAACGTCAGTATTGACTGATAACAGTACATCAGTTTGGTGCGTCAAGAAAAAGACACACCGCATGTCATAAGTGGTGGTTGGAGAAGAAAAAGCCCCAGACCTGTATTTCCTGATGAGGTATCTGCAGTGGCGGAGCAGGTACTCCTTGGAGGGCCGACACAGTTTGAGGGACCAGAAGTCATCCAGGCGCATCTTGGGAGAACAAGACTTCCCGGGGTTTCCACCAAACAGGTAATGCACCTGGAAACTAACACCGTTAATACACACACACCTAAAAACACTCCTGAGAATGCATATTAAACTAACAAAACTAGATCCCTGAAAATGCATATTGCTAAATGTACAAAACGTTTGTTACAGTCTGTAGTTAAATTGTGTTGTATAATGCGTGATCTTTATCTTTCCATTGTTAAAACTCAAAGTACTCCATACTCCTGAATTATGTTGGCATTGATGCAGACAAAATACTTTTCTGAAAAACTGTGCTGTTAGAAAAAAACCTTTCGATGGTTTTTGCAAATAAACAATTTTAAAGTCTGCTGGTTTAAACAACTCACTTATAATTTGTTGTTGAGGTTTGGATTTTTTAAGATGGGCTTAAAACATTGGTTTTGAATTGGATTATTTAAAAAACAAAATTCAGCAATAAGTCAAAACGGCAAGTATTTTGATTCGATGATTTTGGAAGAAATATTGAAAGGATTGGAGAAAACAACAATCTTTTACAAATACTGAAATACGTGGATGGTTGAATTTGTTTTTTAGTTTCAACTCCTATCACCACTAACAAAGCTGGTGAAGTGTAAGACCCTAGTGCCTCCATCTTCCAACACTGTTCTTGCAGCTCTAACGAGGGGAACACGCCCCTTTATAGTGTTGATGTAACAAAAAAGAAGCGCCAGGTGTGCGAACAAGCTGCTTGCGAGGAGACGTGTTGCAGCTCGAGTGTTACTATTTGCTTGTTTGTCATGAAATCGGTGTACTAAATAAGAGAGTGCGTGTGCGTTACCTTGTGCATCTCATCGTAAACCAGCTGGTGTGCAAAGCGTGGACACGGCTCTTCGTCCTGCAGAACCTTGCTCGGGTTTTCTTTCACTGCCTGATCGTTCTTATATACACATGACCTGAGCAGGAGACCACAAAGAGGAGGAGATTTACATTAGTGATGAAAAACACACACACACACCTAGTAGAGAGTGCCAAATACGTCAACATAGTGCTGCAGGTGTGTCATTGACTTATTTCACTGGACACCGAGTAAAAGAACAGCTAGCTACTGAAAGCAATGTGGTGGAACGGTGAGGGGTGCAGCCTCAGCCTGTCCTCTCACAGCCACTGATCCAAACATGACATGCACACACAAACACACACAGGGAACATGCAGGTGTCGACATTCGTGTAAACATGGCGACGAGTAAGTGGATTTTCAGAAACCTGTGTGTGTGTTTCTCATTCTCCTCTCATCTCCTACCAGTTGTTGCGGGCGATGTCGTAGATCCAGAAGGAGTTGCGGACATTCTCCTCGCGTTTGTCCTTGTCTTTGCTGAGGCCCGACAGGACATGAATCTCATTGAGCTCAGGGTCGATGGTTGCTCTCTGCGTGAAGCCCGTCATCGGCACTGCGAGGGGGGAGGGGGGGGCAAAAACAACAGCGACGAATCAACAGGGCGGTCGGCTCGGAAATAAAAACATTCGCTCCTCCAGCGGATCTGATTCAGCTGTGATAAGAGTGCGACGCTGTTAAGACATTTCTGTTAGTGTGGAGCTATAAATTCAGAGGATAAACGAAGCCATGTGTTTGACAGGCTCCATTGTTAAGCAAACATTCTTTTCCCAAAAATGAAAAGTACAAGTAAAGCTAAAGCAAGCTGTTCAGCAGCACGCCGCCATGGCAACGAGGCCCAGCAGAGAGAGTGAGCAGAATGCAAATTCAGCCGGGTGTGATGGAGACACTGTGATTACCGCAGGCCTGAGACTTCCTGTCGGTGGAGGAAGGCACCAAAAGTTACATGGGTGGGGGGGGTCCAATTCACTTATTAATTCATTTATATTTTACATCAGTTATTTATTATATTTTTGACACAATATTGAATTAAGGTTGGGTGGTATGGAAGAAACTCTCTGTGAAGGTAATTTTCTATCGCAATATATTTTGATATTATTAGGGTTTGTTAGGTCTGTTAGATATTTGATAAAACTCTTCTGCATAACGTACGCTTTTCTGAGGCGCTCAGCAATGATGGGGACACCCCCTGGTTCTGCTCGTCACCGTAGACAAAGGGTAGTTTTTTTTGTTTCTTTAGTGCTTAAGTTATACTTCTCTTTGTTAGGGGAACTTTGTTGCTTTGATGTTACTTTTGTATTCCGTGCGTTTCTGTTCATTTGACTGCCTATTAAAACCTTCAAAGCAAAAAAGAAGAAAAATCTGTGTCTGGGGGAAAGTTACCAAGCATCAGACCAGTGTAAAATTAATTACAACGACATCATTCATTTGACTAAAAGTCCCAGCTGAGATCAGATCAGATAAGACAGACAGCTGGCTGGGCAACAGACCAGGTTACAGGTCAGCACATGGAGACTGACAGGACGAGATGCTGCCGCGGTGCCGAGCCCGTCCCGAGTCACGGCACACATCAACATGTGGCAATGATTATGAGACAGAGAGAACCGTTTAGGCTTGCTGCTTCCTTCCTGCCAAAACACATTCTGTTCTTTCTCGCTGTTTCACTCACTCAAATTACATTTCTCAAATTCTCTCTCCCGTATTATCAACTATGTTCAGATTCGCTTTCCTTGCCTGGCTCTGGCAGGACAGAGGCGGACGGTCAGCGGTCCGAGGTCTACACATACTGTGTTAGCGCTGGAGCTGAGAGAACGGCAGAAATCTCAGTCAGTCAAGTCTGCCAGGGAAGGAAGTGTCGGCCTGCTGCCGGAGCTTTTAAAGTAGAGGATCTATCTGCCTCCGTCAGAGCCCGTTGGACTGTGAATGCCGCTGCAGCAGAGATGGCTGCCATGATCACAGGTTGTTTATTTTGTCCGATGGAGCCACAGGTTTGAGTTAAACAATACCCATGAGGTTACCGGGCAGCTACCCTAAAAACACTCGACCATAGTCAGGTGGTTTTACTGGAAATGTGGGGAAGTTATGAGAATCAGTTTAGCCTGGGCTTAACTTTAAATGGCTGGTTAAATCTTAAGAGCAAGAATTTCATTGCCAACAGCTGCTTCTCAGTAATTGTTGCGGATACGACAAAGAATAAAGAACTTAAATCACATTTATCCATCATTATTATTATTTAGCACGAACAACATCTTGCATATAAAATTGCAAGGCAGTCGAAAAGTAACACGGCAGTTCCCCACTTCTGTTTCTTTCTACATAAAAAAGGTTCCACATTGTGAAACATTTGTTTGGTTGTATGTGTGCGTTCATACAATGACCCTTCTAACGTCAGCCGGTGAGAAACTCCCGAACTGATGCGAGTGTGTTTCTGTTCATTTAATGTGTTTGGAACGTAAACCGATTCAGATTCAATAACCTCACATTGTACACCTAAACCCATCTGTGCAGCATCAGCCCACATCCTGCAGCATATTACAAATGACTTGGTGATGCTTGTTTGGACACATTCTAGACAACGGAAGACTCTCCGATTGCATCTGTATTAGTGTAGAACAGGCATTTCCCGTCATTATATTACACTTCTCTGATAAGTTACCAAAGCATTCAACTCCTTCTCAAATCAACCTTTGGTGAAAATGTACCCAAGCATAATGGGTACAGTAACTATTAGAGATGCAACAATATGGAATTTTAGGGTAACGACAAACAATTTTCAATTTGAAGGGGCCAATAGTATTAATCTTACATGAAGAGGACAATAAAGGCTATGTTTTTTATATTCTGAACCAGCATGTTGGCATTAATTTAATCCTTAACAAGTGAAAGAATTACTTCAGCGGGGACCAAAGGGAGTAATCGGGTTGGTTGCTAAAAGTTAGCCAGCTGTGATCCCCCTAAAGGCTCGCCGATGTCCAAACCATAGATTTCCTTGTCACTGAACTCTCAGATATGGAAACCAAACACAATGAAGGTCATTTCCACTGCGTCGCTCATCATCACGGTGTTATCTCAAGAGTTCAAATTTGGTTTGATACTGAACTTCCATTTCTACAAAAGAACAATTTGCGGTTGACAGAGAAAGACCCTGTCACTTTGGAAAGATTTAAAAGTTATCTTTAAAAATATTTAAAATAACATTTCCATGTGTGCAAATCCCCAGCACATGGTGTGCTGGGATTTGCCAGCAGCTCCGGCGCAGAGAAAGAACAGCATGAGGATGAATCTTACCCATGCCCGAGTCCTTCTTGGTGCCATCAGATATGATCTCTACGTGGTCTGCGTCCACATCGTAGCTGAAGAAATCATTGAGGTACGTCTTCGACCGCTGACCTCCGAACACGTACAGACAGCGGTTTCTCTATTAAAGGGGGAGAGTGACGGTGAGGTACAGGAAACAAAGAGACTTAAATGCAGGAATACAGAAATAATGATTAACATTCAAGCCAACAGCATCTGATTAAACTGATCCAATAGGATTAATTTCACAGCAATAGAAATAAACCCAGAATGTGTTTTCAGACAGGCAGACGGGACTCACAGTGTGGAACAGCATGCAGTGTCCGATGCGGGACTGGATGTCCTCTGGCCCAGCGTTACACGAGTCTTCCCGCAAGAGGCTCCATGTCCCCGCCTGGCAGTGGTAAGCGTACAGGCCGCTGAACTGAGGCTCCGACGTCCGACTGTCCTCCACACTGCCGTTACATGTCAGGATGCGGCCGCCAAACGTGTAGATCATGTGCTTCTCAGAGTCCATGCACATCTGCAGGAAGAGCAGGGAGCAGAGGATGAAGAGAAACAGGAAACAGGGAGTGACAGCGTTCAGAGAGGATCACAGGAGGAAGCAAAGGGCAGCACGAAGACTTTCTGATTTCCACTATTTGTGTGGAAGGAATTAGACCGAGTGGCCAAACTTTGGCTTCATTTTTATTTTCAAAGATATATTACAATTTTTGGTTTCTACATATACGACTTTATTGACTTAATTCACGAATGAAGGTGCACATTTAACAGAAGTCTGCCCTGTCTCTATCGAGGTAGACATCATCATTTATAAGTGACCCTTGAATTCAGTACTATACTACACTCCATCCTGTACCTGAACGCATCCTGTGGAGATAGAGACGGAGCACTGAAGCTGTTGGTGCTGCTATGCTAATAGATTTAGAATGTCGGTATGAGCTTTGTGGTCATTTTGGAGATGTTTCTAATTCTTTGTCCACCCCATTAAATCTGAGAGGAAAATGCATTTTGGGCCACAGAGGAGGTTTTGCAATACCACAAGTGGCCACTGGAAACAAGGCTGAGCAGGGGCGCCCTCTTATTATACATCCGTGTGGTAGACTAAGCGAGTGTATTTCACTAGCCAAATGCAAATGGGTCCCATTTAAAACTTCCACTTGCAATGACTCATAGCTAAATATTCAGCTGGTGCAGGTTTTCCAGCCGGTGTGTAAATTAAATATGAGAGGTACAAACAGAAACGGATTCCAGCTACCTGGTGGTCAAACACCAACTTCGGCCCTCCATCAGCTGACGTGTCCTCACTGAGTAGCGTCCAGGTGTTGGCGTCAATGTCGTAGCGGTAGAAGTCGCTCTTCAGAGACTTGCTGTTCCTGACGCTGGAGTCCAGGTACCGGCCCAGCGTGTAGATCTGACGCCGCTGGGAGTCAATACACATCTTGTGGCACGAGCGAGCACTCGGGCCGCTCTGATTGGTGCAAAGGAGACAGACATGCACAGCTGTTTCACATACGTATAATTAAGTTGTAGTGTTGAAGCCGTAACTCGCCTTGATGAGTGGCGTCTGCTATAGCTGAGAACAGTCCGTATGTAATACAGAAAAGACCAAAAGAGTTATTCACAAATACTGTTCCTCAAAGCAACAGATTCAGTCACTGATCAAGACTACTGGGTGGTATGACGGTATATACCTTGCAACGGTAGAAATGCATCCACCGGTAGAGATTTGACATTACCGTTTCCACAGCGGGCGCTATCCCTAAGTGCTATATGTTCAGGGCATTCTACGGAATCAAATCAGGACTGGATTCTCCCGTGATCTCGTGAATCCAGCTGCCTCGCAAGGTAACGTGATTTGGGCAGCAGGACTGCTTACCATGTTCTCGCGTGACGTGAGAGCGACAGCTGGTGGCGATAATGCAACTCTAAGCTGGTTTGCCGCAGAAGAGGAGAGTGACAAAAAAAAAAAACATGGAGGGGGATGGGAATTCAAATTATAAATACAACACATGAAATATGATAACCATTCCTTAATACAGAGCGTTTACTGTATCGTACATATACATAATGTTACCGTATATAAAGTGACATTTATTTACTGTGATATAAGATTTTGGCCATATCGCCCACCCCTTTCCTGAATTCTGTCTGTATAATAAGTTGAACTAAAGCTTTCCGATTCACACCTAAAGTACCATTTGGTTTTTCTTAAAATATAACCAGAAAAATAAAAGTATTTCATTCATTATTACTATTAAGACTAAATCATGTCTTCTAACCTCGCTCACCTCTTTCTCAGTGTCTCTGGAGATGCAGGCCCACTGGTTCTCCTGAACGCTGTAAGCCCAGAAGTCAGCCAGGTCCTGCGTACCGTCCCAGCCCCCAAACAGGTACACGGTCTCTGCAGGGAACAAACAACAAACACAACATTAAACATCGTGTCATCCGGCTAAACTCATCCACTCAGTAGGAACACACTCGAGCAGTTACTGTGAATAATCAGGTTATGCTTTAACAAAGCATTTAAAAGATCCTTAAGGTAAGCTGAACTCACATGGAGACCGTTTTTGTAGATTAATTAATCAACAGACATAAGATCCAGCCGCCAGCGTTTTCAGACGTTGGCTGCATCCATTTCATTTGACTGTTTTGACACTTAGGAACATTTCAAAAGCTGAATGAAAACAGACATGAGGTGTTTCTAAAGAGAATAGGGGATTCTGGGTATTTTAGTCAGGCACTAATTATCATTTTTATTGTCCAAAATAAAAAAGGCAAGTGCCTTTGACCATAATACAACAATTCAGATAGGTGCCACCTGAACAGGCATGTTTTAAGAAAATATATTATTCTGCAAAGGGTCCTACAGTGTTTACTGTATAAAGTCTTTGGAGAAAGGGTCTTTGCCCGAATCACAACAGGAAACTGTTACAACGTTTACCGTAATTCAGTGCAGCATTTTATAAAACTGAAGTACCAGAAGTGATCATCAGACTTTGTATAGTTGATGCATCCCAGCAGAAATGCCTGGATTGGCCCAAATCCTGATACGGTACAGTGACTCAGCTCTGGCTGCCATTTGTCTGCCTTTCAAATCCCAATTCCAAGTGTGTGTTATGTTTCAGGATTTAAGTTTTTTTAAATATTACCAAAACACATTTGTGACTCACTAATATTTGGAAACTACTCAGTTAAGAAGGTGTCAACACAACACATGATGTATTGTGATATAGTACCTCTTGACACATCTGTGTCTCTTAATTAATACGCTTGCTAGTCTCTGCTGTGAAAACATGGCCGTTTGGGTCTAATATAAGCCACTGTCGCTCAGGCAGATGGGAGTTGTGGGAAGTTGCGATTGTATCAGAGACTTGTGTAGGAGGGAATAAGTTGTACCATTACTGTTGCAATTCCAAAACAGAGTGCAAGCCAGAAAGTTGTGAAAGCCAAAAAATATGTAATGAGTCACTGGTAATGATCAACAGTAGGTTTGTTTTGGGCTGAGGATCAGTAAAAATGTTATTTACTGCACTTTTAAAATCAGATTAAAGTTGCTGTTTGGCTGTGCTGTCAGGATTGGGATGGGACAGGAAAAATCTTTGGAGTAGACAGAAAGGTATCATCTGACTGTCTGTGATGCAGGACTTCAGCATGAGATCACGATGTATGATCATCAGCTCAGTGTAATCACTAAGGCTTGGAATGAGATCAAGCAACAGAAGTGATGAGATTGTTACAAGACTAGTGACAAAAAAAACTAAACATTTTCACATTAAAAGCTACACCTTGCATTGAGACATACGGGTTCTTTAGCTAGAAACCTATATACTAATAATAATAATGATAATAGAAAATAATAATGGAAAATAATTACTCAGGATCAAAATGGGAACAAGAGCAAATGTGAAAGGATCGGGACAGGACTGTTGACGAAGAGAATACTTGCAGAAGCCTAAAGCATGTCACATTTAACGCCAGACCTTGTGTGGTGACGTGCATTAGGTTGTTTTGACTAGGGATCAGGAGAAAATGGACAGGACCAGCGACAAAGGAATCATTATAGAAGACTAAACATTTTAACATTAAAAGACACGCCTTGTGTTCTTTGGCTAATCCATAATAATCAAAACTGAAAACAATTAGTGAGAATCAAAAACAGGATCAGGGTCGGAGCAGGACAGGACAGGACCTTCTGTATCAACGTCTACCATCAACTATTACTGCCAAAACAGAGAACTCCTGAAAGCCTCACAGACAGAGCAGAGGGATGCAATGCCTTCTCTCAGTTCTGACACGGCAACACAGAGACAATGCAGGCTTTTGTTTTTTCAGATGGCTGACGGGGAAAGTACATCACCAATAGTGTCACCAGATACAGAAAAAAAAAAAAAATTACAATAGTCGTGTGTCTCTGTCAAACAAATTTGTGATTCATGTGCCCTTAGAAGAGAAATGCCCTCCGGACGGTTTCATTTCAGAGGAGAATGGCTGGAGGTGGAGGGGACGTGAAGGGGGGGCTAATCTGATTAAACAGTAATAGAGCTTTCTGAGTCTGTGTAGGAGGATATGAGTCATGGCGTCAGCTAAACAGCCAAGTCAGAACACTAGCTGCGTGGGTCTCACCAGTCTGGACGTCAATGACCATTTGGTGTCCTCCCCTCATCCCTGGCCTGTTGTCGTCGCCATCACCTGCAGAGAGGAGCGGACGGAGGACACGGGGATGGAGTATGAGCGAAGGAGATGGAAGATGATGCAGAGGAAGGTGAGAGGGAGGATAATGTAGAATGGGTTGAAGGAGAGGAAGGCGACAAACAAAAAAAGGGAAGGGGACATTGCTTTAGCAAGGCTTTAGAAGGCCACAGAGCCTTCACAGTGTGCTGAAATGTTAGACTGACAGCGCGGGAAGGTTTCCCACTTGAATAGATGGTCTCACTGTTCATGTCGTCTCGGTTGATTTCTTGGGTGCTTGTAGTACCTTTGTTGCATTTCGGGATGATCTGACTCCACCTGGGCTTGTACTCCTGCTGGCTGATATACTGGTTAAACAAACCGTCTAGCAAAGAGAGAAGAGGATCGAATATGGCAACGTCACCATTAACACAAGCAGAAACCAGGCATAGAGGATTTGACTGAGTATCAATCAAAGTAAAAAATAAAAAAACAACCCCCACTTAACACAGTAACCTGTCCTGTTTTACTTTAGATTCATCGAGCCAAAGTACGATACCTCTCACAGCTTTGTCTATGAGCTCCTCACAGGCGTCAAAGTCTCCCTGCAGCACCAGCCGGTCGTGCAGGTGGGTGAGCATCGGGTGCTCCAGTGCTATCCGAGTCTTCTTCTGCAGTGACTCGAAGGCCTCTGTGTAGTTGTGCTGTCTGAAGTGCTTGAGGCAAAGGCGAATGGCTTCCTGTTCTCTGTACTGTTTAAGGGCAGGACAGACAGGAAACCAGTACAGGCTTAAAAATCGCTTTGCAAACACAACCAACTACTGTTAACTTGGGTGACACGAAATAAAATCAAAAGCATTTCCAGTACCAAATACCAAATGTTGGAAACAAATGCGTGGTCAAATTTTTTAGATGTGTTTACTTACTATTTATCAAGTACATCCTGATTTACATCTGAACATTTGTTATTTACTTGGTGAGTACAGTGTTATTATCACAAATAGGAATGTAGGCAAATACTGTGAAAATAAACTGAATTTATCCTTTAAGACAGCACTGGTGAACTTAAGAAGTTTGGCTTATTCTGTTAAATAGAAAAGAACAACCTTTATAATACGCAAATGATAAATAAATAAAACAAACATCATTTTGTGTATATTTAAAAAAAATGAAAAAAGTATTGTACTTGCAGAAATATCAAAAGCCAGCCTTGCTAAAACATCTTCCATTAGAGCCATCAGCTGTTAGGGGTGGGACTGTAATTGGATCACACTACATAGAACTGAAGTATGGTCATCTTGCCTAAAGTTACCTAATGCTCGGATGGTGTAAAACAATATAAAACTTGAATCAAACTGCAATTTGTAAAGGTGCAAAGGAGTTCAAATTAAGTTCATCTTGATCAGCTGAATTTAAAATGACCGATACGCCTTCCAATTCATGTGCTACCGTCAGTGTGGGCTTCATTTACAACCTCCGGGTTGGTTGCAATTTAGCTAAGATACCAATTTTCCAGTTTTCAAACTGGTTTCACGAGAGAAAACAAAGCAACAAGGTGTTTTGTTAAAGGGCAGCTCAGAGGTAACTCCTGCCAGCCGATTAATCCATCCAATTAAGAGATTCAGGCCTGCTCAGTCTGTAACACACTTCCAGTCCGAGCCTACCGGCGGGGTCTTACCTTGCTGTACCAGTTAAGGCAGGGCTGCACCACATCAGGATCTTCGATACCGTGCAGCTCAATGTACCAGATGCTGAAATTAAAACTAGGACCCCAAGACATCAGAGGCACTGAGACACAGCGCAAAGACAGACAAAGAGGGAAACCGTGTAAAAACACAGAAATGTTCACCGTGTAGACCAACAGAAAGCACAGACATCTGACAAACCACATCGGCACTCACCTATTTTGACAAATCTGCAGGGAAACATCTGCTCGTCGATCTTGTGCTTTAAGGTGAACGTTTCTTTGTTGTAGTCATTCTTAAGGCCACTGGGAGAGAAGGGAATAGAGGATGGAGATGATGCAGCTGTTTCACACATGACATTACTATGACTGTACCATATACTGGTACATTTGGGATAGTCGTCCAAATCTGGAAGTCAACCAAACTTCATTTGTCAGTTTGGCAGCTTTGATGTGTCCTCTTCTTTAACAAACAGGCAGTCTGGTAATGTAGCGAAGCTGGAGGATTGACTGGATGGTGTGATCCGCCAATTACTGACACAACTTTGCTGCACTGAGTGCAGGTGTCTATTTTCCACATGTAGAAAAGAAAACCCAGTATCAACAAAACAGTGTTTGTCTGCCCTGCGATTGACTGGCGACCAGTCCAGGGTGTTTCCCTGCCTCTCGCCCAATGTTAGCTGGGATTGGCTCCAGCCCCCCCCCCTCGACCCTTCGGGATAAGCAGTTTGGCTAATGAATGAATGAATGATCAAAACAGCTACACCGTGTGCCTGTTGGAGCAAAATATATTCCATAAATGGCAACATTTTACAAGGATCAGGTGTCACCAGAGCTGGCAAACACACGCAAAAGCAGCATGAGTAAAGAAAATATAATTTAGTCCAAGGAATTTCAATTTGCTTGCTTTGTTTTCAACCAGTCTGTTCACGCTGATCCATTCTGTCGACCTTCTATTAATTTACTTATATTGACCTTTAAAAGTCACTACATGCAAACGTGAAAGAAAATCAGTAATAGCCGGAAATTTCTGGTCCGTCCCAGAACCGAACGTCACTCACCTACCAAACCATGCGTAAAGATTATGGTTGTGAGGCAGATCTTACTGAAGGCTGTGCATCGCCCTCAACATGCAAACAATCACAACGTCTCTCACCAGATTAACAGAAAACAGCAGGGACAGCTCACCTGGACAAAAGCTCGGTCATGTTCTCTTCGCTCATCCCACCAAACACTTTAAACTTCTTCAAGTTGCAGACGTGAGTCTTCTCATACTTCCCAAAGGTGATGCTCTGAACAATCGCCGGCCTTTCCAATTTCAAGATTAAAAACTGAAGGGAAAGAGCGTGAAAAAGAGAGGAGACATGAAATAGGCTGAAGGCAAAGAGCAGAGTGATAATGCCATTAGTGTGTGTGGGGAGGACTGCAGGAAACTGCCTGTGCTCACAGCAGGCCAGCCACTGTGAGAAGATTTGCTCATCATGTCAACGACTACAGCGGGGTCAATCTACTGCACCAGGTAAGTGGCATTACATACAATCTACGAGCCGCATCCGAACGTCACAAGTGCTCTAACAAGCGAGGACATCTAATGACAAATCACCAGTGGCCATTAGGGCGGGACAAGTGGAAACCACAGGCACTGAAACACCGAAGTCGCTCGGGAGTCTTTCCACATGAATTTCACTTTCAACCTTTGTAATCAATAAAAGACAAAAGCGGTTCTACTGACTTTCGACTCTCCTGTCAAGCCACTGATCTTGTTCACCCCAGCTTGTCATGAGTCAACGTGTGTTAGTACCGCCGGCTCCTGCGACGACACAGATTTTCAAAGACATCATTTGCAGGTCCTATCCTGTAATTTCGCCCACACTTTGTGTTAATTAGTTGATGGAGGAGGAACAAACACTATTCTAGACATTTGATTTTCATGGCTCAGGACAGTGACAGTGTGAAGTACACTAACTACTATGCTATTGTTTAGCACGGCCCATATTACAGGGCTTTGGACATGCAGTAGCCAGCTGGGTTAGTGAGAAAGATTTTGGCTATAAAAGCCAAACTTTGGTGGCCACTTTTGCCATCGCTGATCTTAATTATTGCATGTTTTAATGAGTTTGCCTACCCAACTGTAAACATGTAGTGAATTATCGTACAGGAGATTTAGGCTTCTTGTGTGTTGCAGCCCACACTGTCTGCAAGCAGCTATTACTATTAAAAATCATGCATATTCCTGACTGATCAGAACTATCCGTATTATTTATTTACTGACACCATCACTGTAAGGTTTATCAAGACATGACACAATGATGGTCCATGTATTGTTGTTGTTGGTATATAGAAAATGCAGCGCTTTCAGTGGACTTTAAGGCTCTGTATTACTCTACTGGTTTGATATGAGTAACATGACAACACTGGGAGCTTCCCTATGAAGAAGGAGCTCAATTAGCCATTTACATAGATTATGTAACATGTGAACATGTTTTTGGTCATTTTGCAGAGATCGATTACAACTAGTTATTTCCTAGATGCCCCCCCTCAGCACTCTTCCACTTTGGACAGCGATTTAAAATGAACCAGGTTCCCTCTCTTAGTAAAGTCCAAAGTATCTTTGGGCCTGGCACTCGCAGGGATAGATGGGTGTCTTGTTCAAGGTGTTTTCTTAAGCCAGGACCAATCAGCAATATATATCTTTCCCAACCATACCAGCTGCAACCATATTGTGCTTTGTTTAAGTATGTCAGTACAAATCAATGATGTGTAGGATATATTAAGATAGTTATGTTATTTTTACTCTGCTACACACACACACACACACACACAGACACACACACACTCCAAGCCAACCAACCGTCCGAAACTGGTCAGCTAACTATCACAAAAGACACAAAAATGCAGCTAATTCTCACAATTGAGGAGCTGGAACTAGGGCATATTTTGGCATTTATGCCTGAATAATAACTCAAAAACATAAATGATCAGTTACTAATTAACTGTCCGTAGATCAACAGATCACTTCAGTTCTCGCAGCCACGCTGGTCTTTAGAACATTCCCCTGGCCAGACGACACTTAACCTTCAGATCTAAAAAGGATGTGCATAATATACTAAAACACCTCTATTGTTAACAAACCACAGACCATCCCTGAACTTCACAACGTGCTCTGCAACGCACACGGCCACATCTGGAAGAGTGAAGTCGCAGGTTTGTGTGAACCGCAGCAGACCTACTTGTGGAGGGTAGTTGCTCTCAGAAGACCACCTTGAAGACTGGTCATTGGGTTTGTCCACCAGGATGTTCCTGCAGAACACAGCAGACAGCATCACGTCAGAGTTGTGACAGGGCAGTGTAAACAAGGGAGCGTTTGTTTGCGTTTGTGTCTGTGTGTAAAAACTAGCTGGAAGCGTTAAGGAACCATATAACAATACTACTGCTTATGCGGCTCAGCTACATTGTCCTAGCAAATACTACAGTGTATTTAGTGTCCGCTAGCCGACTGTAGCCGTCAAGCTAAGCTAAACTGTAGCGTGTGTACTGAAGCAGCAACAGGCAAATGTTCTAGAACTATGCGTGACTTCCAACATTTAGGGGGTTCAGTTGTGTATGCCGACCATAACAAAAGGGTGACCGTTTGTTTTAGAACATCAGCATCAACTAGGCGGTAAAAAAAAAAAAAAAGAAGCAGATTAGCTGGGTTGCTAACGCAGGGCTCTTTGGTTATTTACCAGCAGCTAACTCTATAGTTGCCTACTTGAGCGGAGTCCAGTAAGCTAACGTGGACGTTCGGGTAGCGGGCTGCGCATTGATGACTCAAATACGCTACTGTTTAAGCAACTCATTCTTCTATTGTTGCAACGGACTTGTTGACCCAGAAGTATTTAAGGCTGTTGATCCAAAAACAAGCTCGTCTCAAAAGGAAGAGAATATAAAGTTGGCGTAAGGGGGTAGTGCACAAGAGACAAACTCCCATCTATTGAATGATCCAAATGACACTGCGGAATAACTACAGGTTCCAAAGAAATATCTAAAGCTGCATATATAGTCCTCCACACACCACTGTTCCCACAAGCGCTTCATTGGATCATCAGCGATCATCAGCATCGGGCGGCTAAGTATCGAAATCAAACGCCCCTATCGCCACTGACAAAGCTAAAGCTAGCTGGCTCGGGTCGCAGACGAGCTAGGCCAGTCGGGCCGGCTGGGAGGAACGCTGGCGCGGCGAGGCGATAAAAGACCACCCGCCACCACAAAACGTCATGCACACGGCCGGGAGGCTAACGTGGGCGCTACTCACTCAGGTAAATATGTAGACGAGTAAGAGCTCCATTTAAAAACACTGAACGTGAGGACTCTGCTCTCGGGAACGACAGCCATCTTGTTGCAGAAAATAACAAGCAGCGGGAGGCCAGCGAGGAGCGAGCGGTGACAGCCCTTAAAGAGACAGTGCAGCCTGTTTTCCTTCAGCTTGCACAGGGGCCTAAAGGCAGACGATGCAAATGACCGAACCAGACCTTCCACACGCGTCGTAATAAAACAGAGAACGTTATCATAATTTTTTTTTCTCCTTATCATTAAGCTGTAACCAACCTGCTACTGCTCCAAAACTAGTTTAAGGGGCATGCCGTCCAAATAATAATAATAATAATAAAACCATACTTGGGCTACTACTTGCCCCCGATACTTTGGGGATTTTGTGGCGCTTTTACAGCTTTGAAAAAATGCATTGAAATTTACATTTGAAAAACCTAACAGAAACAATGTCCGGATTGTTAGGACCATCCACAGACCTCACCGTGGCACCGACCAGGTTAACCTGCTTGGGAGGGTTAAAAATGAGCTGCTGGGCCACTTGAACGCTTAAAATGTGGTGGAAAAGCAAAGGTCTTAAAATCAGATTGTTGTGAAAAGGCTTGAGTCGATACAGAGTCCGTGCTCGATATCTTTAAACATATTATGTGTTTATCTACAGAATGTGTATAATTTCCACACAGGCATATCAGGGTATGCTGCTGTTTGCTCACTACTTGCCCCTGTGACACCTCAGGGATTAATCAAGTGTTTCTTGTTGTATCATAAAGTTGATTTAATAGATGGTATGTACTGTGTAGTCATTGCTGGATTGTGGCTCGCCGGCCCGTTGAACATTGCAGTGGTGCCTTTCTGAAACAAAGGTATCTGTGATAACTGCTGTGGCCCTTCTTTTAAAAATGCCTCTCTGGGTGATCTCAGTGTTTCACTACACGTCGGAGTCATTGGTAGTTTACAGGATGAATCATGCGGTGAGTAATGTGAATGTCGCTTTATTCCAATTAGCTGGACCTCATTGTTCTGAAACCTATTGCAGCGCTAAACGCAACCCTTCCTCTTCCTCCTCCTCCATCCCTCACACGCCACCTCCTTCACCCCCACCCTCTGCTTGGAGGGATGTTAAAGTCACAGTGGTGCTTTGAGTGAAATGAATCAGCATGGTAACATGCTCACAATTATACCATCCTGATGCTAAGCAGTTATTATGTTTGCCATGCTCACCATCTTTTTTTGCTAATTTGCTAATTATCAGCAAACACAAACAACGGCCGACGCTGATGGGAACGTCGTTAGTTCTGCAGATATTTGGTCATAAACCAAAGTGTTGGACAAAATACACATTTTGACCTGAAGGCGGTGCGACAGAGGATCACCAAAGCTATTAAGATTGATTCTCTGGGGACCATGAATGTCTATGCAAAATGTCGTGGCAATCCATCCAGTAGAGAGCTATTTATCTCTGCACCAAAGTGGTGGCCTGGCAGTCAGCTCTATCCATAGACCTACACCTCTAGCCTGGCTCAAAAAAGGTGGAACACTGTCTCAACTTCACAATGGAAAAATATAATCCAAATGATTTAGTCAAAAACAGTGATTTTTAAAATAATTTTCCAGTTTGCCCTGGTGAGGCAGTTGTGACCCTTTAGTTTGGCTTAATTTGATGGAGTTATTTACTTTCACATTTCAGAGAGAAGTAACAAAGTAAAACATTTTTTTGTTCCATCAAGCCTTCCCTGTCTCAATACAATCTCCTCCATACGTCGTCTGCTTCTTTATTTAATGTTGTAAATCAAATTCTTATGTAAAATGATGGCCTGGCAAGAGGCAAAATAAACTTTTTGGGGAACTGGCAGGAGGGGAAGATAATACAGCAATAAAAATTGTTATTTAATTATTATGTATTATTATTAACAATGATAGCCAGATAAGATAGGGTGGTTCTGACATATAAATATAGTTCTCAACAATTACTTATCTACCCAACAATTATCATCGATTACGATGATAATTAAATAAATAGTCGTCTGCTGGCTTGCTTTCCTTTACTTAATAACATAAATCAAGTTGAGAAAGAAAGTAAATTTGTAATAACCTCGGAAGCATAAAAATAATCTCACCACAAGGTGTGTTTAGTAGCTGTTCTAGAGCTTTCCATCCTACCACAAGAGCCCCATCGGCTGAGGAAGATCATAAGATGTGACTGAAAGCCTCAAAACAGCTACTGAACACACCATGTGGTGAGATTGTTTTGTCAGCTCTAAATTAAATTGTGGTAACTAACTGGTAACCCACCTGACGACACGTGATGGGCAGCTGTCATATTTGGCATTTTGTAGACAAGATTAAATCACTAAAAGAAATTAACTGATAATGTAAATAGATGTAATCAATGATAATAATCAATAGCCTGTTTGTTTAATATACAGCCAGCGGGTTGGCCGTACAAAAGGAGCCATGTTTTGTTGGCAGCGTCACACACAAGCAGATAGCACCACTACAGTGTGTGTGTGTGTGTGTGTGTGTGTGTGTGTCGGGGGGGTCTTTTGTTGGTGAGAGTTGTAATCTGCTCTAATTAAACCACAGGGGATCCGTGAGCCTCAGAGACTCCTGGACCTCTGGTATGTTCACACGGTCCGGACTGCCAGTGAGACCCTCTATCACACTCGGGAGGAAATCAAGTAATGTTCATGGAAGAGTGTAAGCCTGTTTTTATCCTTATGACAGCTTAAATCAATCATTTGCATTGTAACTGGCCGTTTCTTTTTTTCTTCTTATTTTTGACATTAAGTTAACTCATTTTGGTCTAACATCCAGCTCTCAGACACGTTTTTTTCTTCAAATAAAATGCCCACTGGGCTGAGGTAATGCAGTTTCTCTGGTTTCAGGCAGTTGGCCAATTTACTGTGCTCCTATCGAGAACACAACACAAAAGGATTTGTATTGGAAGCAACAGGATTCAAGAAGATTGTGAATATTGTGCTTTGAGGACAGTTCATTAAATGACTTGTTAAGATAGAGATTAGTGGCGGCGAAGGCACCCAGCGGAGGGAGTGTGGAACGAGGCACAGTAACAGGCTATTGCTGACCAGCATGTTTACACCTCTCTTTGGATTTGATATTTTTGTAATTCTAGTGAAAGTGTTTGATGAATCATCTGCAGGTGGACCTCTTCCAGGCTTGATGACGTGAAGAGAATGCTAATGGTGTTTCTTCTAAGTGCACGCCCGGCGCTTGGCAGAGCCTTGCGTCCACTTACTGCAAATGGAAGGTCAAGTTTCATTTGTGTGGCTGTAAAACGCAGACACTGAGAATACAAGTGAGAGTGGTTTTATTATTGAGTAACACATAAGTGCAGATTAGAATTTAGTTTTGGTTATGTCATACTGTGCTGATCTTTATAGAACCCTACATTTGGGAAGCCCATGCTAGTAGCAGCTATAAGAATGGCAGTGCTGCTCTGATTGGCCAGTCAGGCTTTCAGTCCAGCACTCACTATCTTCTCTTGTCTGCTGTTTGGTGCTGGGCAGGTAGTGTCATTGGCTTTTAGATCTTTCTTTCACTGAAAACATGCCGCCTTAGAGCAGTTTTAACTGTTACTTTCAGTGTGACTTTTAGTATGGTCTATTCACTAGAACTCCTGGCTGTTTCCCAAAGTATTGAATAGTTTTTAAAGTGCTGAGTTGTATTTTTAAGAGACCGGGAATGCAGTACACACACCTATTAGGCCTCATGGACACACAGGGCATCACCATGGGGACCAGGTGTGGATGTAAACAAGAGGAAATGATCAACAAGTATATGTGGCACCTTAAATACAGAGCACTAATGCCTGTAGCTGTAGCACATTGTCTGTCTGACTGTCTGAGGGTCTGTCTCTGATATGAGGTCAGCTGTGTTTCCCTGGAAGGTTAGTCACTCTGTGATGATGTCACATACAGCATGACCTCATGATGAAAGATACAAAGAAGCATCATCATCGTCATCCTCATCACACCCCATTTGATATTATTTATATACCATTAACTTCAAAAGCATCATCATCACATCCACTGACAATTATCTTCATCATCACTATCATCATCATCATCATTATCTTCTTCTACTAGTTTTACGGCAGTTGGCATCCAGCTTATTGGTGCATTACCGCCACCTTCTGCTCCGGAGAGCAGAACAGACAATAGACTCAATACCTACATCCCTTCGATCTTCATCCTCATCATCACAACCATTAAGTTCTCATCATCATCATCATCATCACAGCCACTGACAGTTATCTTCATCATCATCACAACCACTGACAGTTATCTTCATCATCATCATCATCACATACATTGAATTATCTTTATCATTATCATCATCGTCATCACAACCACTGACAGTTATCTTCATCATCATCACAACCACTGAGTTATCTTCATCATCATCATCATCACATCCATTGAGTTATCTTTATCATCATCATCATCATCCCAACCACACTGACAGTTATCATCTTCATCATCATCATCATCATCATCATCACAACCACTGAGTTATCTTCGTCATCACCGTCATCACAGGCACTGACAGTTATCGTCATCATCATCACCATCATTCCGGTAAAATCACAGCAAACCGGTCTGAGTGGTTTACAGCTGCTGCTTTACGTTTTATTAAGCCGCAGCATCTTATTTTCCCGGGACGCGCACCGGCCGTCGTGAGCGCGCACGAAGCCCCGTCACGTGGGAGGTCCCTTTAAGTTTCCATTGACAGAGGCCTGAGCGTGTCACATGGCCGTGATATAATAGTGACATGCAGGAGCAGGGAGGCAGAGTTGCGGCTCCTGGCGGATGGAGAACAGGCCGGAACCAAATGTACGCAGTCCGCAGCCTGCGGGCAGAGGGACAGCGGGGCCGAGCCGAGCCCGGCCGACCCTGGCCGGGGCGAGCCGGACTCATCGCCTCTCATCTGACGGGACCTCTCTATTCGCAGTTGCACCTGCCAGCTATGACACGCACTTTCAAAGCGGAGGACAGTTCGCCCTGGTCCCGGAGAGACGAAGAGCGCCTTTCCGCGTGAGTGAAGTTATTTCTAATAGCTCGACTCGGCGCGGGATCGGCTCCGTGTTGCCGCCGCAGGTGCGTTTGCGCACTTGCGCCGTGCCTGGCTGCTGTGCTATGTTGCAGTGTGGCGACCCGCAGAAAGTGCGTTTGTTGGACATAGCGCAGCATTCCCGGGGAGATTCTTGGTCACGTGCCATGTTGCGCGTTTTCGCGAGCTCCGTGTTCGCCAGCGTCTGCATTCCAGGTGGTGTTGCGCACATTGAAATTGAAGTTGAAGTAAACAAGTGGGAATAAGGCCTCGCTCCGGAGCTGCGAGCAGTGTTCTGGGGTCCAGCACGGCGCTCCGGGCTTGACTGGGAACATCCCGCCCCTCTTTTACAAGACCAGCCCTCTGCGTCCACCGCCGAGAGCCGGTGAAGTTGATCATTTTGAATGACTTTAACAGCAAGATACTAATAATTATTATTTTACCTAAAACAAGTTTGATTATAAAGCATCATGATATGACATATCGGGCAGGGATGTTAATAAGCTGTGACTGCGTGGTAAACGTGAGAACTGCACACGAGCGCGCACACACACACACACACACACACACACACACACACACACGCACACACACACACACACACACACACACACACACTCTC